>JAQGBY010004555.1:0-16360 GCA_034698785.1 Mycogona germanica | reverse complement strand
CAAAAACAAAATCTCATTTTTAAGATGCAAAAACAACTCAAAATGGAGACGAGGATACTTAAGTCAATGAAATCGTCCCAAAAGATGCAGCTCGTCTCATTTTGGAGATGGCCAAAATTGTCGCTGTCTCGTTTTTGAGATGGTTCCTTTCTTCTCCGTTTCGATTTTGAGACGAGAAGTTACAGTTTAAAAGGTCGTTGATCCCAAAGGTATTTGCAAACGAGGTTCTTCTTTAAAAAGTAGTCCAAGTATCTCGTTGAAAACGAGACGTCAAAGGTCTCGTTTTCATTGGAGACGCAGGATCCATCTCATTTAAAGCCTATATTTTTACCTTTTTATTTTTTGAAAAGCTTGATCATCTCCAGAATTGGGACTCGTTTTGGGGTAAATGAAACTCACAAACGTCTTGTTTTTTATACCACTTTTTACGGTGTACGAGTATTAAAATGTCTATGAAACCTGCCATGCGGCTGATGCGTGAAACTCTGCTGCCTCGTCCCATATAGAGCAGAAAACACGGCGTCGAGGATGCAGTGGTCAGTGGAAGTGGTCTCTAGGATTGGGGGAAATCTTTGTAGCCGGGGCGGCAACGCCATTAAGAGAGGACCTCTAAAGTCTGGCACCATTACCGTACCTGGTCTTGGCGCGGTCTCTCTGTGCCGATGCGACTCTGGGGTACGATTCGCCGAGCGTTCTATTCTAATTTAATTTTATCGAGTTGGGGAGCCCGAGCTAATTCGACGTCCACCTGCCACCTTATACCAGTGTACATGCCGCACTCAATGAGGCTCGGAGAGGGGGTGGCGACTACAACGCGAAAAGTGGGGGTGGAGAGTCCGTCACGTGAGCGTTTCTAAATGGGAAAAATCGTTTGTTCTAATCGTTTATATCGGCGAGTGGGAATTGGCACAGTCCAGGCTGGGGAATTGAATTTCCGAAGGCCCCGAATTAAGTCAATTTGAGAGGCTCGTCGTGAGCGGGGGGAAAAGGGTAAAGCAGCGAATGTGGTTACCGCTGCAGGTAGAGCGCAAATTTGGACTTTACCTGTTACCTCATTCTCCTGTCGAGCACCAGATGGAATTTAACCAATGCTTTCATGAACCCTGGTGGAACTTTGACGCTGATGAAACAAATATTTATCTTTCTTATCCTGACTCGTTTTCTGAATATTTAAATCTTATTTTACGTGGACATATTTCAATAATAAAACTGTCCATCGATTCTATCTTTTTCTGCGTTGCTGCCTTTAACAATAACCATGATCCCATAACATATGAACCCATTTAAAAATGTGCGGCAGAGTTTGATTCTTTTGTTAAAATGTTTGTTACGGAGGTTCACCGTTGATTGAACATCTTAAAAACCCCGAGTTTGATTCGAGTAGCCAAGGCTACTCCGCGTCGCCCTGATGACTCCAAAATGTTTGTGTGCAGTGAGAGCGGGAAGTTGACGGTAGATGGCGGTGTCGTCGGTCCGAATTGAGCTACAGTGATTAGGAAATGTTTTTTAATTACGTAATTATCTCCAATGAGCCGGAAACGAAATGGCCATTTCCATTTCAACCGCAGACGAGTGCAGTGAAACGCACCAATGTCCTCGAGTCGCAGAGTACACCATAGCAACAGAGAGGAGGAGGAGGACACCACGAATCGTATACAATAGTCGCGAGGGCCACCACTTATTGTCGGAGAGAAGGAAGACGATGTCCCAATCTGCTCGCATGGCGTCTGGCATCTCCGCCACGCTTCCAGTGCTGCCCCTAAGGGGCTGGGGAACAAGATTGGTCACTGACCAGGGCACCCATTCCCATTCTCCAATTGCGTCACTAAAACTTTTATTCAAGTTTTCAACCCTTTGTTTTCCATCCACACTGTGATTTGCATTTCGCCACATTCTGAGCAGACAATTTTCTTTTTATAAATAGTTTAAACAACTGTGCTACAACCGAGAAGTCTGGTGGAAGTTTAGGTGGAAGTCTAGATGGGAGCTTAGTATAAATAAACTTTGTTTGAGGTCATTTTAAAATGAATTGTGGGGCAAGAAATTAGTTTTGAGGTACTTTCTCTCAGGGAAAATTTCTTCTCCACTGGGAATACAAGTTTTGTTTCGGAACAAGTTTGATTTTAACTTCTTCCGGATGTCAGATATGTGCACCGGAAGTTGAAATATGCTCAAAACAAGCTATTCCGCTCCCTACGCCAATTTTATTTGTTTATGCGCGGTTCACGCATGTGTTGGAGATAAATTGTGGCGAAAGAAGATGCACTGGGGTTAATCTTTTAGATTCTGCCCAGGGATAGTCGTCGGGTAGGAGCTCCCCGCCGCCACAGTGATACATTTCCGCGCCCGTTCTTCCGTTTCCCGGGCCGCGGCGATCTTTACTTTATAATTGCTTTAGCGTCTTAATCAATCATTAATGCAGGCCCCGGAGCTCGTCAATTAACCAGAAACGCAATTACCACGTCCGCGCCACGTCTTCAGAAACGCACTCGACCGCAGCGACACGAGGCGGCAAGAATAATCAGAGCAAGCCAGGGATATGCCAGTTGTTGCTGTCATTTACGTAGGCAGGGATTTTTCTATTTCTTTTCTCGCAGATTTTCTCTATCCGAATTTTCGATGACAAGAGAAGAGTTCAGATGCCGGGGAGATTTTTCTTACCGTAGTTGGAGGAAGAGTCGATGGTGATATCAGGATCTCGAATCCATGACGTCACCGCGATGTAGTCCAGAACGAAACTGGGAATGTTGCACTTGAAGACGGCCGTGTTGCCGATGATGACGAATTCGTCGTAGGTGTGAATCTCGTACAGCTGAGTGACCACTAAAAAAATAAGAAGGAAACGACATTGAAATAAATTTGAAAACTTAACAATATTGTTATAAGGATTGTTAATTTAATTAAATAATAAACGGCGTTAATTTGAAGAGCCATAAATTGATTCCGGACTTTACCATGTTAAACTCTATCAAGTAGTTGGTCGAGATTATCGTTGTAATTTTTTTTTTATATCAATATATGATAGCAGTTTTATGGAGGACACTGTAATCTAGCTTTTACAAAATCCGTTAACAAATTGAAAATTAATTCGACAAATTGCCAATTTTGTCCATGTCTCGAGGCACGCAACATGCAGCGGCTTAAGATGATACGTTCAACTAGTACATTGTACTCTGCAAAGCTGTTCCCCCTGGAAATTGAGCTTATAGACTCGTTCGAAGCTGCTTAGGACTTTGATACACGATAATCGTGTCCGTGAAGGCGTAAAAATGATTCTCTTGGAAATTGACGATTCCAAGTTGAATAACCTCATTTTTTTATAAGAACGTATGCTATTCGAAACTGCTCGTCTGTATCGCAATCGTGCAACAGAAAATACTGGCAGATCGTCTTTTTTTTTGGTAAGAGGATGGAACGATATTGTGAATCCATATACAGGCGTAGGCCCTGTGAGCAGCCGTATAAGCGTGTGAGCATGATCTCAATTTTTTCTCTCTATAAAATTCGCGTTTTGCATTTTCTGCGGAAGTCTTCACTTTGTGGTCTTTACGGCGCACTTAAATCTGCTGCGAAAAGTCCGTCGAGCCAGTCAGTCGTGAATCGGAAATCCATAACCCATACACATAGACGAGATTCACTTTTCGGGGGCTGCATGGCGAATCGCGATCAGAAAACGGCGACCGAAAATCGCCAATTCCACGAATTTTAAATGATTGTTATTTGAACAAATTATTAGATGGAAACCGTTGATGTTATCAGTATAGCGACACTGGTTGTGGTGACATTCCACGAATGCATATAACATACGCATTCTGTGAAATGCAATGTTAACATGTTTTTAAATTACAAATAGTTCTTGTCTTCCTAGCACTGCTGTCATGATTTGTGTGATTGCTAACGTCAGGGGCAGCACTTTGGATTTTTATAGAACATTTCAAATGCAAATAACATGTGCATTCTATGAAATGTCATGGTAACATGCTTTCAAATTACAAATAGTTCTTGTCTTCCTGAAACTGCAGTCGTGATTTGTGTGATTGCTAACGTCAGGGGCAGCACTTTGGATTTTTTTTCGATCATTCCAAATGCAACGAATTCACACAGCATATTTTCGTGTCGTAAAATAACTGCGTTTAATTTGACTGTTAAAACGCCTGATTTTGTAGAACTTTATAATATTTACAGAAAAATAATATATTAATAAATCCTTCATAGATATGTGAACAATTATCACCGTCACCAGACTTTTTAATTGAAAAGTGGCGCTTGATTTTGTAGAATCATATTTTAAGAATAGTAAGCTCAATTACAAGTATTTGAGCTTATTTTTCTATAAATATTATAAAGTTTTGCGTCCCCATTTAACATAAATTAATAACAAAGCAAACAGATTGTTTACAATGTTAAATAAATTGAATTATCCTTCATAGATGTGTGAACAATTATTATCAGCACCAGGCCTTTTAATTGAAAAGTGGCGCTTGATTATTTTGTAGAATCATATTTTTAAAAAAGTAAGCTCAATTACAAGTATTTGAGCTTATTTTTCTATAAATATGATAACGTTCTACAAAATCAAGCGCCATTTTTCAATTAAAAAGCCTGGTGCTTGTGATAGTTGTTCACACATCTATGAAGGAGAACACAATTCATTTGCCATTGTAAACAATCTGTTTTCCTTGTTATTAATTGATGTTAAATGAGGATGCAAAATAATTTTACAGAATTATTTCTATGTATGGGATATACTTGATTACGCAGTATACTCTTGCTTTCATACTCACTGAATATCAGATTATCTTTCAATTCTTTAACTAGTTAGCTGTGGACTCACGTCTTGGGTCAGAACAGTTCCACTGATTTTTGATTCGAATTGAAACGAGCCCGGCCGAGTAACTGGCGAAGCGAGGCTGGTTCCTCGACGTACGCATGGAGCGTTTATGGAGTTTGATATGCAAATCATTGACGTTTTACGATTGGTTCATGGCGATGTTTAAAGACTCACGCTCAATTAGCCGCTTTACGACGACTTCTATGTACCCCCATTCCTGTATAATAATAATACGCGACGCGAGGAATTATTTGATTTGTGCACCGTCAGGCGAAACATTCCTACGATCGTCACCATGCGATATCCTCCACCCACTTTATCTTCTTATCCGCCCCTACTCCAATCCAAATCGCCATCTTCCTTTCCACCAATAAAAGAGAATATAAAAACTATATTGCAGAATAAACAATGAGATAACATTCCGTTTTTAGAAGAGAAATTCATATAGTTTTCTTGTGGTTATTTTGTTGGTGGGTTCATCATGGCTTGTATAGTGGTCGCATTGTTGTTAAATTGTGCGATTGTAACAAATTTGAGGAGTTGGTGAAACCGGGAAATTTCCAAACAACTGCGAAGCTCTTGAAATAGATAACCAAGATGGGGGTTATTTTGAGTAACCAAGCTCATAGATCGCGTTATTGCAGACGGGTATTTTTAATTTCAGAAGATGGCGTTGCCGTCGACGCCAAAATTCATTTAATAAATAATAAATTTAATAACATCACATAAATTCATTCAATTCAATTCAGTCATTGGGCAAAAAATGGAGATTTCGAATCGACGAACAGGCCAGAGACATGAACCACGCGTGCACAGATGTCCCATCAAAATGACTATAAAATAAAATCTAATTTCCATCGTTTTAACAATTTTAGAAAATTAAACTACAATTTAATGTAAAGTGAGTGCTTTACTTTAATTTTAGGAATTATTATCATTTGTTGCAACTCTAATTCATAATGACACTAGGTACTAGAAGGGCTCAATGTATTTTCTTGACGCGTAGCTGAGGACATCAGGAGGATATTTTAAAATGTATAACCCAAATGCTATTCGATACATACACTAAAAAAACATACTTGACTTGATCATTTTTATAAAACCTAAACGACTGAAAGTGCATGAAGTTCGACAGAGTGCCTAGCGTTGTAGATCACCACATTAATCATACATTTCTTGTACACGTATATATATCTTCACATCTGTCTGACCAACATTTTCCAACAGCAGCCACTAGAGAAAGTGAGACAAAAAAAACCTTGCACAAAATTACTCTTTGATTTCGGGTCTGCGTCGAAATCGATTCCCATATTATCTGAAACAAATGGAATCTGTACAGCAGCGAGAATTCAACACGCTTCGAAGTCGCTTCTTTTTCTATCTTCGTTCGCTATCGACTCTTTCACGGACCAACTTTTTTTATCTACGTCACCTCCCGCTTCAAGAGATTTATCTTCTTCCTTTTTCATCCGCGTAATCGTCCACCGTCGCCATTTCTTTCTTACACGGACCACATCTTAACCTCTCGACCCTTCCTGCGATATGTCTCGGACCTCTCTGACCCCGGTGCAATTGATCTCGTGGTTTCGACTGATTAGCATTTGGCAGAAACATAACCCCGACACTTCTGCCGTTTCTATCTATTCCTTACTTCCTCTATCGATGAACAACTAAATCATCTAGACCCCTTTCCCCCGACCGACCGACATCTGTAAATGGTCAGTATTCGAACCCAATACCCAGAACATGCATTAATTGTATTAACTGCGGTTTAAGGGTGGGTCACACAATGTGAGAAAATGAGAACATTTTAGTGCGCTGATAGAACGATTTCCAACGAAAAATTAATCCAAACTTCATAATTGAAGTGTGGAAGCATCTCCGAATATTTTTTCCGTATTCCCCGAAATCCTCACACCGGGATAGTTTACTGACCACCCCTCGTTCATCCCGCTTTCCCCTAACGGTGAAAAACGCCAACTCTCGTGACAAGTGAGCAAAGGCGATCGTTAATACGGCTCGCCCAGTTTTTGTCCATTGCCAGACTCTCACTATTTATGGACCCCTCCCCCACATCCTATCGATAAAACAGTTCTAAACTTTAGTGATTCTTCTTATCGTCGTTTTTATTTCCTCTTACTTTCCTGGCATCGAATTTAATCGTCGCACCCCCCCCCCCACCTTCATTGAAAGTGGATCGTCGATTTACTTAAAATCGATTATCTCTAATCGATTATCTAAAATCGATTATGATGATTTCTTAAATTGGCAAGTGTCCCCCTTCTCCTCTCCATTTATTGAATTTTACTGCTCTACGTTAAACGATGAAATAAGATTTCTGAAAATCAACCCCACTGACTTTATCAAATTTCAACTACGGTCACTTCGCGAACTTTTGTGTTCATGTTCTTTCTGTATCAGTGATGTTGGTGCCCCCTGGTGGCCTAGTTCCTAGATTTCTAGTTATTTAGATTTTGGATTGGTGATTGATGATTTATCGAAGGTACCATCGATTGTTTTGTTTTAATGCAGCACCCATTAAACGTTCCCAGCGATCCTGGCGAAATATTGAGGATCTAAGCGTCTCTAGAGTCGACAAAAGATACCTGTAGCTTTGTGCCAGATCACGAAATGTTCACCACCTAGTGATAAAGCGTAGCGACCAATTTATTCATGGATTAATTTTACAATATAATTTTTTTAACTGAATTTGTAACGCCGGACTAAAGTTCAATGAATATATTCCTATACGTGTATGCCAACAAATCATTGTGCCGCTGTGTGTATTCGCTCAGCTTGAAAATTGTCAATTCGAGTAGGGCTTAAATATTTGACTTCACCAATAAATCATAGATTATAACCGATATACAATACTCGTATAGGCGATAAATATTCGAGCCGCACCTAAGTATAAATCGTTCCATTTTGCGCGCGTTTATATTGCGCCCACACTATTTTTTTGGCAATTTCTTTTATTTGAGAAAGATTTCGTGTCATTTTGTTGACAAATGGTCCGCGATTTGGGACAACCCAAATGCACCTAGCGTGTAACTCTTCTGACATCAACCAACTCAACGCAAGTCTTTGAAAGTTCATTTGTACACTGCTGAAGTATAAATGCATGTTTATAAATGCGTACTGTTTTCACAGGCTCATTCTCAATTCCTAAGACAATTAATCTAAAGATTGACACTGAATAATTACACGAGCGAAATTAGTTTACTAAGGATCATCGAGTGATAAAATCTGTCGGCATAAGCATACAGTTAAAAAATATTCTGTAATTGAGAGTCCTGATATCGTCGATTCTTGACGATATCTCATAGGTTCTAGTGGTGCAACTGCTCATCATGTCATGAAATTCAATGAATTCGCATAACGATTATTGGCGAAGTAATTTAAAATCCAATTACCATATATTGTAGTTAATCCATTATGGTCAGCATACTCGAACGACAATATTGGATTTAGTAGAACTGCTTTACCACCAGCGTAATCAGCAGACTGTTTGATGAATAATTAAAACACATTTATTGTGATCGATATGGGTTAAATCGGGGACAGCGCAGAACGAAAAAAGGAGGTCTTCGTGACTTTTGTGATGGTGATCTATTTTGCCGTGAAAAAGTCTTTAAAATAATGAGACCTGGTCAGACTTTAAACGATATTTGAATCGGTTCCCTTGTTTAGAACTCATACAGTATGTTTCTCACAAATTATTGGCAAACTGTATCGAAGCCTTTCAGTTTCTTGATTGCGCCGTAATCGACGAGTAATCGCCAAGATGTCGCTTGGAGGCTCATCTATTTTGCATGGCGCCCAGAAGATGCTAAATAATTAATGGCCTCCCGAAGAAATTCTTAACAATTCCTTTATGGTGTGACCATTTCCGTGTTGCGCGACGATATCGTCTCGGCTGTGTCTTTCTAGCAGGGGATATTGGTTTTCATTAGTCTTAATTATTTATGCCGCGGTTGGTTTAATAGCGGCGGCACTAGAGAATGCTAGTCCTCCGTTCTTGCCCAGCCACTTAACAAATTCACCTGAGACCAGTGTCCAATCTTTATTTTAGCCCTAGATAATTCTGAGGTGCATTTATTTGAACTGATTCTACCGAACAATTTGTTCAATCATTGGATCATAAAACATGCATCAACATCTTTAAAAAAAATGCAAGCCCTGTCTAAATGGAACAAAAGGCTTTACAAATTAAGACATATCTTTTGTAATGAGACTTGCAAGCCCACAATAAATTTATCGGGCTAGACGATTTGCGAATTGTGGCCCATAATTTATGGTATAAGGTTGAATCCAAATTGATCGACTTGTTATCTTGTGTGAGATATTCTCAAAATTCTCTGATTCTTAACAGATCAATAACGACTTTCCTTGCGTGTGTGTTCAAAACTTTACATTTTGTGTGACCAATTTAATGTCTTATCCGATCAGACGCTTTACACTGTTGAGCAGTGACGTCAGTCAAAGTTGTAGACGTGTACATGTTTTTTTCTAAAACTCGTTATTCATATTGGAATACACTGCCAAAATACAGGGAAGTCTGGTATATAGAGTTCGCGATAAAAGTGACTTGTCGGAATGTTCTTTATATCGTCGTGTTTGTGCCGATGTTATGTTTATAGATACCACATACAAGGGAGCGAGAAAAAAAGAAATCGCGATTCAGGCGAGATTATTTTGGTACTGGGTTTTTTTCATCTGGCCACAAAAGTGAACTGTTTCGTTTAAAAGTCGTGTCGGCTTTCTTCACCAGTCACTTCTATGGTTTGGTCGATGGTGAATCGACGTCTCCCCCCTCACTTCTATTCATTTCTACCGCATTTTGCGTGGTGTATATCAGGTGACCAAATTGAATAGGTGGGAGTCAGACGAACGACTAAATACTAAATCGACAAGGGTCTCGTGAGACCATGGGAATCGTTTTTGGCGACGTGTTGGGCTCGCGTTTTGAAATTCTGTTCAGTGGCGTCATTATTATGGACCGGATGTGTTTTTAAGCCTTTGCCACCATCAGTGAATTTTTATAGTATCACCTTTTCGAGTCATAGATATCCTTGTGTATTCCTAATGTAGGCATGCATTTTTGTTATAAATGATAAGGTATGGTAAGACTTGTCAGTTGTCAGCCTCGTAGCCCCAGTGTGCAGATATGTTAACGCTGTTATATTTGCAAATTTCAATTGACCTTTTATAAATTCGTAATTAAATACATTCCAAATTGAACCAGTTTTAATATGCAATGGATTTGCAGTTCCAGGACAGCGCTGGATCAATTGCGAACGGGGATTTAAATAGATCAATCACCTCGTCTCCCATCAGTCTTGCTCAGAAAAGATTCTGAAATTAGAATGCCATAAAGTATAGTGTATTCCAAATAAAAATATATTTATATTTTGGTGTATTTTTCAACTTTATGTAAAAAAAATATCAGCTAGATAAAAAGGACTCCTTCGGGTGTGGATCCATTTATTAAAAAATATAATAATTACCTAATGGTTGCACTGCTTCGAAGAAAATCGTTCTGGAGTGTTTTGTTTATTTCTGTAATTTGACGAGAAAAAATAAAAAATATGGACCTGGTTGAAATACGTTCACATAATAATCCGGCTTCAAGCTACCGAATGATTTCTCCTCAGAGTAGTCCACAGTTGGCGTTCCTCCATCCCTCAAGCCCCGCCCCTTTTCCTCCATGTTTAACCTCATCCTTAGCCACGCGCGCCCCCTTTTGATGTAATCATCAATCACGTTTTAACACCAGTTTATGATGATAACATTGTGGCCAAAAAACGTGGCCCATGGTAGATGGGGTAGAAAGAGTGAGAGAGAGCGGGTGCGAGAAAAAATAAGGGATGGTCGGATAAATTTCACGCCACGCCATATTTTTCTCATGCATTTTTCATCGTAGAATTTCTCGGTGTTGGGGTGTATTTCTTTCATCTTCGACCCCCCCCCCAAACCCCCTTCTAACCAGTTTCCTCTAGGCCTGTTAACCCCCCCTTACCGGACCCCCCTCCAACCCCCGCTCGTCTTTTTTTCTTCCCATGCGCCACCAATATTTTCTGTTTTGCTTTTCGCGTAAGATTAAACTCTGAGAAAGCTGCTGTACTCAATCCTCCTAAGACCGAACTATGACATATGGAGATAAGTGTTAGATAGCACTTCAAGTTAAAAGATTTGTTATCTTCATACCTTTCTTTGACAAACTTATTAGCTGCTATTTTCAAAACGTTATTAATCCGAATGTTTGGGAAAATAAAAATAATTTCACTCTCGTTAAAAAAAGGTTTCATTCTTGGTAACAAAATTAATTCGCCGGAGAAGTTTCGAAGGGGCGACATTGTTCCAAAATCATATATTCCTAAAATGAAGATGCCTTGGTTTACAGGGAAGGTGGCCCCATGATCCTTCTTGACAGTTTATAAACAAATTTCAAAATGTGACGACTTTTCTTATAATTATGTGCCACTTTCATACATGTTCTAATTGATGTAAAGAATAAAATTCCAATGATTCATTGGTCAGTGAGTCTTACGAGGATATATTCTGGCAATTCGTGTATGTGTCATGGTTTTCTCGGTACAAAAAATCGTATAATTTGGTGTTAAATTACATACTTGAATACAAGTTCCTAAAAATCTAGTGAAATGGCGCCCTAGCTCCTCCGCGGATAATGAATGGTGTTAAGGCCGACTCTGCCGAACCGCGAAGAAAGAAAGAAAAAAGTTGAGTTGAAATATTTGGAAGTCTTCCGATATTTTTTGTTTTTCTCACACACGAAAAAGAATAAAAAAATATATTGGACATTCCGTTCGTTAGCCGACAGCCGGGCTAGGAATGCTCCGCCACAGATACAATTTTTTGTTGTTGTTTGGTTGCGGCTTGGCAACTTTTTGAAAACTTTGATATCACACTTACTAACATTTTGAAACAGCAGTCATCGACATTAACTTTGTTCTAGTATGCGCCAACACGTATGAAAATGCATGAACACCAAAAAATACTTTTTTTGTGTTACTTTTGACGTGTTTGTCTAGCCATGGTTAGATATTAGATTCTTTTGAAAAAACCAATGCTGTGAAATCAATATTTCATTGCATACACGGATAAACTAATGAATGCTATGAAACTTGAATATTACATTATGTATGTCTCGTCTTTTTTATTGTGATCGCGCACACATTTTAAATTAAACTTGAACATATTAGCACGTCAGTTCGCTAAATTAAGCGATAATTGAAACAAAATGATATTTGCGGTTCGGTTTCGAATCGGTTTCATTTGTTGCAAATCCACTCGTCCCAAAACCAACAATAATCTGCCGAACTTTATTTTAAACATGCGCCCTAACTTATATGGGTAACCTCTTATACCCTAGTTACACTGGCCAAGCATGCTTGGCAGGACGCGTTTAGACATTGAACAGAATCGGCACGTGCCGCTCGTCTGTGCTTCGACAAGAAAACACGAGACGCTCTCGAATAACAATTCCTCCATCTCAATTGTGCTTGAGAGGGTGCGTTCAATTTTTAATAAGATTCGAACACGTGATTTGTATCGCTCGCGTTGGACACGATCTCAAAGGACAATTTGCCCCAATCTCAAGCACATTTAAAATCTCTCAAGCAACTTGAAACACAGATAGATTAGGGATTAGCGGAATGCTGAACGCAAAACCAAAATGGCGATAAGAGTGGCGAAACTATTTGAATATAATACTAGTAAACTATTATTTAAAATGAAAAAATTAAACTAGAAAACCGTGAGAACTGACACTACAGATAAGACGATAATCTATTTTTGAATACATTGGCGTGCACTACTCTATATTTGTAACTTGAAACACGTTTACAGTGTAACTAGGGTATCATAGTCGTCCCCAGAATTTGGCAAAACGTTGATGTTGGTAGCAGCTGCTGTTAGTGATTGCAAACGTACGAGGGGCAGCAGAGCGACATGGTCTTGCCCACCCGACAGCTTCTCCTGCTCTCGTTCTGAAAAGCAGCTTGCCTTTTCCGTCCGCTGCTGCTGCTGCACTTGCTCACTCTCCAACGCAGGTTTTCTACCAGTGAGGCCAGACACGAAAATTAACTTGCTCTTGCGCCAGATGTTGGTTCCAGATGGAAAATGCCGTCATTGCCCCGGACGCCATACTACGACGGCGTTGGTTGACGATAAAATAATGAAATTTATTGATTATTAGGTTTAAAGTTTTCGAAAATATCGTGGTGTGTGTGTGTGTGGAGGTTGGAGGAGGGGGGCGTTCATTCGAGCTGTTTTTTTCTTATTTTTTCTATTAACACTTTTGACAAGACGTTATTTCACCTCTCCCACCTATCCTCCCGTTTCTACCGAAGTTCCGGATGTGACTGATATGGGCAGTGGAGGGTGGGGATAATTTTATTGTTAATCTCCGTCAAGTTGTCTGACGACACTGCTGGTCGGGACGTGAGGCTGACGAATGATAGGACGCTGTCAAAACAATAAAGAAGGCGGAGCGCAGATTGAAGCACGAGGCAAAACTGTACTGTCAACAAATAAGGATGTTGCCTTTGCTGTTTACATTTTTTTTTGTGGCCAAAACAATAGGAGTTTTTGTTCAGATTATTGAAAAATATTAATATTAATTCAAAACCGCAATTTTGCTTCATGCGGAGTCTCCCAAATCCCTATATTAAATGCAATATGTCCCAAAATATACTTCTAAATTTCGGATAAGCACCAAAAAAAAAATTCTTTCTATATAAACAGTTATGTTAAGGAGAGAAAATTAGTTTTTTAAAATTTAAAATAAATATTACTATTATTCGTATAGCATTAAAAGGATATCCTATCTTCATAAAATTCTGAGAATCCCAGCAGACTGGAAATTGCACCACGGACTCCTGGATTTCCGGTCCAGTGCTCTGTGAAATCCAGAGGTCAGTGGTTGAACTCCTGGTCTGCCCGAAACACTATATTTTTAGCAATTACCAGTTTTAATTAAATAATAAAATATTATTTTAAAAGTAAGTTCGTCTCCTTCATTCGATGCTGTCCCGAATTCACCATTTCCGATTAATATCATACAGACGTCCTAACAACTCTTTCTCATTAATATATTAATATTGACCGTCTGCCGAATGTACACTTGTGGAGCCGCTGTTGTCGTTTGGTGGCGCTGTAGGCCGACAATTTTTTTTTCAAAGTTCAAGTGTGCAACGCAAGTTTTGCCGTATGTCGTATAGATTGACCGCGGGCTGATTGAATCGAAACCATTCCATCGTCTAGCTTCAGCCTAACCTACATTTTTTGGAGTTGACACGCCATTATTGAAAATGCGAGCCTCGAATTTTCTCTTCGAGAACGATATATATTTTTAATAAATAATCCATTGTTGGTTCGCCCGACCGTTGGTCCAGTACTGGCATGGCATGTGCGAATGAGAAGATTGCCGAAAATGGTGGATTTGGCGGTGAACCGGATTATTATGTTCTACGAATCTACGCTTTACGTTCGGTTTTCAATTAATGTTAAGGCTACCGTTTTCATCTTAAAAGTGTAGACTTTGGTAAATTTGGATTAAACTAAGAAATAGTAAAAAATATATACACTAAATTCAGGCATTTGAACGGGTTGATTATGTAATTATGGGAAACCGTACCTTAATAATCCGGTCACTACTACAAAAGTTAGAGCTCTGGGTGAACTGCCAATCATTCCTTTTTAATCTCGCCAAGTGGGAAATGCGATCTGCCATATTTGTGCGTCGGATGACGGGAGTCACTATCGCCACGCCACACTGCGGCCAGAAATGCAATTGCAGAAATGAGGCGCCACTCTTTTTCATTTTTAGTACTCGCCCTCTATATACCAAATGTCGGTGAATAAAGATATGAAATGAAATGAGGAAAGAGGAGATACGAGTATGTGTATTCGTTTTACGACAGAAAAAACATTTATTGAGAGAGGGGTTACATGTGAAACATTGAACGTGTTTGAGACCTGGGGGTTTATGAAATATATGGATTTTACCCAAAAGGGACGAGTGCTTATTATATTTCCAAAAAATATTTTCAACTTGATTGAAGTCGGTTTGTCATTTGCTTCGTCAAAAATTCTCATGAATTAAATATACAGTACGGTAAAATGTAATAGTTATTAGAATTCGAAAATTCTATAAAAATAAAATAATAAAATAAAATATAATTTTGCTGTTCGTCTCCTTACATTATTTAAAATTCAATAATACTTTTAGAGTTGTTTTCTCAATTTTTATGAACAAAGTACATGTAATAATAAAATATTCATAATAAATTCATAATAAATTTATAATGAAATAGAGGTTGTCTCCTGGACAGCACCGGACGAAAAATGAATTATGAATTTATTATGAATATTTTATTATTATATTTCAAGCACGGCTTTACCTCTTATATACTTATATAGATTGTCTCATTTCGTAAAGTTTCATATGAAGCACGATGATTTACGTCGCTCTTATCATTAACTTTTCATTTTTAATGACTTTACGTTGGTTAGATAAACAGCAGACGCTTAACCATCACAATTATTATTCACTCTGTACTGTAACACACCATTTCCAAGACAGAAAAAAAAAATATTTGGTCGCAACATAAACTCATTTCGCATACACAAATGTACAATATTACATGTACAGCATAGACGCTAGTACGATAACAGGCATCCGCTTTAAAAGAATAACTCACCAGTTTCTTCACGACAAAGCCCCAGCGAGTACTATTATATGGAGTGGATTCAAAACGATATTTTCCCATAACTCAATTTGAATTATATACAGCATGTTTTACGTGTGGTGGCCTTCGCTGTTCCGAAGTAAGCAGCGCTACCCGCGGATCGCGGAACCCAAATATTAAAGAGAGAGAAAAAATGCAATACTACAATTGCAACTGAATATCAGAAAGTGAAGCTGGTTACACTATTATTAAATCTCAACAATGACGGGCCACAAGAAGCATTTATATCGATTTTTGGAATAAAATATACGGATTCATCGCCTTGGATAAAGGTGTATGAGATGACCAATAGCTTACTACCATTCCACACGCTTTTATATATACATGTATTTGTGTATGCATCAAACGCGTTTTAATATTGCGAACTGAACAGTCATATTTTATATTCTTGGTGAAATGAAATTTCGGCGGAGATTTATTGTCGATCGCTTTAAGACTAGTACATAGTGGTGGTATCCCCCCTCCCATATAGTCTATGCAGGGCAATGGACGGTTAAGTATGAATCGACAGAAGAGGTGCCACCAGTTATTTTGGTCAGATATGCCACATTCGGCGAGACATTCTTATCTGACATCCGCCTGAGATCCACCCCGAGAAGAGTGAATGTACATGAATTAGAATAGTTCTAATCTCGCTCATTTTTAGAGAGTTCTTGTCTTCTTTGGTGTCGACTTGGAGACATCTACACACTTAAAAATGATATCTTAAAAATGACACATGTGTGGTCTCATTTTTCGATGAAATGTCGTTTAAGAC
>JAQGBY010004554.1:0-16360 GCA_034698785.1 Mycogona germanica | reverse complement strand
ATAAATAAAGAAAGAGGCAGAAGGTAAGAAACAATGGACAAGTGTCGAGTGCTCGAGAGGATAGCGTTAAATTAAATTAAACTGTTATTACGTTTTACGTTTGCGTTTATCATGTGTTATCGTGTAAACGTAAAATAGCCGGTAAATTTAGACAATTATTTATTATTAAGTACATTTTTATTATTAAGGAAATCTGAGGATCTTCCGAGTGCCTCGATGGCACAAGGTAACAAGATACGATATTGTTCAGGAGGTCCACCAGCGTGTTCGCCCTAAACCTCCTCCAGGGGGCGACCCGGTAATTTTGCCTAGCCTTGCTCCAAGAGCTTTACTTCCATTCCGAAAGAAGACGTGTCTAGAAATTTCTCTCGCCATGAAAATCCCAGAGGTCTCGGCCGGGAATCGAACCCGCATCACGGGAACAGATGGCGAATCAGTAGGGAGCACCGTTGCCAAGCAACTTAACGATATACACCGTATTCTATACAGATTATAATATACTGTAATGATGTAAAAATAAAATACGAATTTCAAAGAAAATGAAACCACGTACATGTGACCGAACAATACATCGGAAATGTGATGATTTCGGTCAATATTTCTTTATAGTTCAGACTGTTCCTGCTTTTAAATATTTCATGCTGTTTTGGCGACGCCCGACTATTAGAATCTCAAATGTTGAGCAGCTGAAACATTTTTATAAACATATACACCTGTATAACAGCTGCTATATTATCTCTATAATATTCAATACATTTAACAGCTTTTACGCATCGATTTAGATGATTTAAAAAATTGAAATTCGTAAAAGTGTGGTTTGTCATTTCGAGTTTGGTCAGTTACAAAAAACATTGGAAAAAAATATTTTTTGGACTGGGCACATTTAATGGATGCTCATCTCAACGAGATAATCGAAAAAAGGTAAGTTGTATTTTAAAAGATACAACCGCTTCGATTTTATTTAAATTATATAGTAGCAAGTTGAAAACAAATAATACTAGCCCATATAAAATTATATCGTTTTTAATAAATGTATGCGTTTTCAATTTTCAAAAATGGTGGTGGCCACACTTGGTGCAGGCAGTTATTGATTGAATCTAAATGAAGAGTACTCACAAGTGAAAGCGAGCGGAAGTAAACAGTACCGACCAAAAGTACCTTTTGAAAATAAAATTTTTTAACTGTTGACAAAATACCATTAAAATCTAATCCTATATCATAAAACTAAGAATTTAATTTTCATGTCCGGAGACTAACTCTCGAACGGATAAATAAAATTGCATAAAAATTAACATACACTTAGTAAATAAACCATCATAATTCGCTAGCGATCACTTTTCAGATATCAATTTTCAATATTTTATATTAAAATAACCATTACCAAATTTTGGATAATCTCCCTTTTGCTTCAACCTTAAAAAATGTCGTCTCCACATCAAAAGAATGACGTCGTCGATTTCACGAGACAACCAAATAAACCAGATAACAGTTCCAAGCAAGCACACCATACCACATACTATTACCGGAATAATATTTTCATTATAAAAATAAAATAAAATAACAATATTAAAAACCATATAATAATCAAATAGATATTTTAATAACGATTCTTTTTCAATTTAACATAACAATTGTCAAACGACTGAAGATCAAAATTTTTTAAATACTTCAAGTAAAAAAGTGGAAAGTAAATAAGAAAGTGGTCAACATTTTTAGCACAAGGGCAACATTATACGCGAATCAACTTCAATTTTTTACGGCAACCACCAACATTAAAGAAAACAGATAAAATGTTGATATTGTATTGCTTCTCATGTTTGTTACTTTTATCACAACACAAAAGATTAAACAAAGTCATTTTTTCATTTTATTTTTGGACATGAAGTCGTAGCTTGGAAAATACTAACGAAATTTGAAATTAGGCCCACGCGTGATCCTTCGGAATGAAAAGAAAAACCGTGAGACCCATGTCTGGACGATATCAGATAAACTTTAAAAATTCCTAACAAGGTAGCGAACCTAGGCTAATCAAAATTACCACAACCCACATTTCTTCTTGGCGCTTTTCATGTTTCCACTGGCTGTCCTTGAGACAATCTTAATTACTAATGTTTAATCAACTATTTATTTCAATATCCGACTTTTCATTTTCTACTGATTGTCCTTGAGACAATCTTAATTACTAATGTCTAATCAACTATTTATTTCAATATCCGATCGTGTACTCAAAGAAAGAGTCTGCCACAACGAAAAACCTTGCCACTGCTTTGTTGTTTCTATAGATACGCTGCGATTCGAACCTGTAATCTATAAACATAAAATAGGAATAAGTGGTTGAGTGTACAATAAAAAGCCATGAAATTGAAAGAAAAAAATACGCCATGGGCAATCGTATTCTGGTACTCCCCCCCCTTTCTTTTTAGCTCATTCAACTGACTTGTGCGTGGTCGAAAAAGCAAATTAAGTGAAACAAGATTGAAAAATTACTTTAAAAAAATGAAATTTAATAAAAATGGAATAAAAACAAAAAAATTAATTAAAATACGCCATCTTTATCGGTCCTTCTCACGCAGAGTAATAACTATGGCACCACTCACCGCATCATCCATCCGATTCGGGATTCGAACCTCTAATAGGAAGTTCCTCGTTTTTATGAGCGATGCCGTTTCCATCTCGCCCCACCCGCACTTCGTATCAGCCGCACTGCGTACCAACTTCTCATGACCATCTAATTAGCAACGATATTGGTGTTTTGTTCTGTGCCATTGTCCAGTACGGCTCACCCTCCATAAAAACCAGACGTTATCGTGACCAACAGGCGCTCCCTTTTTAAGGCAACGATTTTCTCTCACTCCAAACACCGCCTACCTTGTTTTGTGTGATTCGTCAAATCTGTTTACCACTCTAGTCCTGGAAACGGAAACAACCCCCGCCACCCCACCACCGACCTTGTCGCGTGTCACCTATATGAAAATGTCGAGACGACACACTGATCGGAAAGATTGATGACGTTGGACCCCACCGTGACTTTGGTTTTGGCCTTCCAATCGAGTTATGCACGCTGAAATCCAGTGTACGGGGATAAGGTAAGAAATACACTGTAATCTTATTGCACAAATTATTTAATCCTTAAGAAAACTTTTTTAGAGTACAAGTACGTTTGAGTTTCCATGTGGAATGAGATTAGAATGCGCCGGAAGTTTGTGTAGCGAGGTGAAAGTTCGGATTATCAAATTTTTATTCCAGCTGTTAGAAACATCTAAGCTGACACATGATATCATACTTATTTATGGTTAAAGGTAACTTATTGCAAAATTATTATTACAGGTGAATTATTGCAAAAATAAATTTTAATATCGATTGATGTCGATACACCTGTTTTCTAGATCTCCCACACATGTACTACTACTAATAAAACTATCCAATAACTACTATAGTATTCATATAGTATGTGAAAACGTTCACATGGAGTTCTCATATTTATTACTTGGCATGAAAATTTAGGAAAGAAACAAGATTTCCTGTTTCATTTTTAATCTTTTTGCAGTTTCAACTTCCTGTTTCCTTGAGTTTACTTTTTAATGACATAACATTCAAAATTCAAAATATAAATAAATAAAAAACGACATGTTATCAGATCTACACATGCTGTATATCTGATGTGAAGTTTCAATTTATTTTTGTGGGAACCAGCCAAAGAACTAGTTCACCGATTCTTGATCTCAAACATGATGTTTGAATAGCAGGATACATTTTGCTTGGTTACAACAAACTCTTATTTTCAAGTTCATTTATATTTGATGTATTTCATCTAACACGCCTCAAATTATATATATATATGTATCAAACAAACAAAAACTTCAGTTTTACCAAAAACCATTTGCATAAACTTTGGACCAGCTTAGTAATAACAATTTATTGATCGCAAACCGTTTTACTTGCATTGTTCGTTTATTAATTCTTGTCAATTTAACGTTAGCGTTGTGTGTGCGAGTATTTGATTGACTTCATTGACGTGTTAATTTGTGATTGAAACATCAACTTTCATTGGAAGATCGTTTTAGAAAATTAAAAATATCGATCTGATACTGATAGTCTTCAAATTTTTCTCTATTCACGAGAACGCATTTGCTTCCGCCCTTAAATACTGAGGTACATGTAGACTTTGTTTTCGTTATATGATTTCTAGTTTTACTTGTACTCTAGTTATACAGCTGTACAGGTGTAGTTGTTACGACTGTTGACTCAGTCGGGTGAATTAAGTACCTGTCCAACTGACCATTGCTCGAATCTGCTGTAATCGTCTGTCACGATTCGAAAAATGAAGGGCTCGCACATTAATTGTGAAAATGTAACGGCAATGCTTATGACAACTGCAAATGCAAATTCTGAGGAGAGTTTAGTTATACGGTCTGTTCGGTCTGTGAGAAGTTCAAGGGTGTCTTCTATTCTGATTGCAAGGATTTTTTCAAGTAAGAAGGTGTTCAAGACCGTGTTGAACGGAAGAGGAATTGAGCGGTGAATTCCTCTTAATTAATCGTGAAAAAAAAGATTACCGACAACTGCTGTCGCGATTCGAACATCAGATCTCTGACTCAATCAGCAAATGTAGACGACTTTACAATACATGCATACAGTATGTGCCTATTCCTCACAATTATTCTTGTTTATTTTCGTTAACCGTGGGCTCAATTCCCGACCGAGATCTCTAGAATTTCCCTGGCGAGAGAAATTCCTCCCACGAGCCTTCCTTTGGAATGCTGACGTCACGGCCGCGGTCACATTATGGCGAGGAAAGGAGGTCTCGAACCGAATGAGGCGGATCAGATCTGACAGGTGCTGCTCTCTGTGGTGGGCGAGAATGTTGTTGCCCCCACAGCGAGGCAATCACACAATGCACCAGTCAGGTTCTGTTTTATTACATGTACTATTGTGAAGTCGTCATTAACCAAGCTGAGTTTTAATATTTATAATGCTGTAAAAATGCGATCAATAATTTTTAAATGTTAATTTTCCCTCCAACCATTATTGGATACACTCCCGACACCTGCTTAAAAAGCCAGACAAATACGTCTGATTGTTTGGACGCTTGTCTTTCATCCGTGCGTGCGAATTGGTGCTTCAATTATAAACACTTGTGGTTTGGGCTGAACTCATCAATCCTGTGTGATTATTTACTCGTTTAATACAAACACGATTCACCTATCTGTAGCGTGTCCTGACGTCGGCATGTATTCGTGACTCGATTTCAAAAGAATAGGCGTGCGAATGGTAATCAAAAGCGACAAAACGGAATTCACTAGTCATATATTTTTCTGTAGCCTTAGTCGTAGCTGGAACGAATATTATTTCCCGTCTGAGGGACTGAGAAATTTAAGGATGGTAAGTTTCTGTTTTCTCGTACATTTATTTTTCATGTCAATGACACAACAGGAAGTTCTGTCGCGCGGCTAGTTATCAGGACTAGTCCGATATGGCACAATAACACAATCGAACGAGCCCACGACTGTAATTCCTACATGTTGTGAACTGAAATTCGTTTTGAAGTAAATTGTACATTGAGTTTGCGAATGAGTTTGCACATGTGTTGCATTGTGCGTGGCGTCCAGATAAGTAAGAGCCGACAAACGGGGAGCCACACCTGTCGAGCGATCCACAGTTAACACTCAGGGTTCGATTTGTCAAAATAGAACACAGTAATTATTGCGCGAGATAATTTGTAAATGATAATTTTAGGCGCTACAATTTTACTCAATTTTTTTGAATTTATAACTAATGGCTGAGTTGCAAAACCAGGTCCTTAAATCGAATATATTTTGTTTGAAAATTTTGATAATAGGAAGGAGATAATAATTTTACGCGAAGCACTAATTTTTTTAGAACTTGTCATAACATGGAATTTTTTGGCAAGATTATAATTGCAAGTAATAATTGTGCGCGCTAAAGGTGTTCTCAGTTATTAAGAAATTGAAACCAATTGCTGAGTTAAATCTACGCAAGCGCAATTTTTTAAACCATGTTCTAATGATTTTTGTACAAAAACATTTATAGTAAGTGTTTATTTTTGGGTGCGTTATTATAAATTTTTTTTAAATTACAAGAAATTGATTGTGAAATAGGATGAATCGCATTTTTTAAAAAACTTACCTTCAAAACATTTTTCTGTGCAAGATAAACTGAGAGTGCATACTGAGCATGACCTCCGCGGAGCGCCAATTTCTCTATCCTCATCATTAAAATTTATTAATTTAAATGCTCAATTAATTTTATTTAATAGTTTTATTCAATTAGTTTTATGTTAATTAGGAATGTGAAATTATTTTAAAATAAAATTTCAGTATTACCAGAAACTGGGGAGACTAATCGTACTATCGAATGTTCTCGATTGTATCCCCCAACTTGCTTTTTGTAAACACTTTACTAAGTGAAAATGGACGAAAGCACTTCGAATTTTAATATTTGAAATGGTAAACATTGCTATTAAAAGCATTAAAAACTATTTAAATTCAATATCCTACAAGCTGACGATTGATGGTCTGATTTGAAATGGCCCGTGTAGTTCCCGTGTACTTGTTTACTTTTGCCGTGAAAACGCCGTGTAAAAACTTTACTATTCCGCACCTACAGTTGATCGCATTCTATCTGTACAGCTAACGCACACCCTGTACGAAGAACCCCTATTTGCATATGTATATTCAGGCCGTATTTTGTTGAATGGGTTATCGAAACTAGTTTCCACATGACATTTAACGTTTCGGGGTTTGCCCAGAACTACTCAAGCAGCTCTGACAACTGAACAATTGAAAGCCCTCTGTCGACTGCCCGTCTTTGACGCGCTGAGCACGCGTGGTGACATCGGAAAGTCGAGTTACGTTACGAAGATTCTGACATCCACACAAATGTATCGGTGCAATCTGAAATACCACGATGAATAAACCCACCGTCTTCAAAAATGAAATTCTAAGGTATTGAAATAATCTATAACAGCTAAATCGAGAAAGGGGTAAGCTTTACATTTGCAATTCGAATTAGTGTTTGGAGTCGAATTAGTGAATTAGTCTCAACTGTTTGTTTTGACAACACAACACTCCCGTATGTAATTTCAGCTACAGTAGCATAAAAATTTGCACCGGTTTACGTAACAACTGACGAGCAAGTTTAGATTGGCTTTGGTTGGTTTAGGTGTCGTAGCATGAATTATTTCGTGTCACACATACGTCACGAGCACAGGTGAGCAATCCTGGTTCTCTAATTCCATGCAGAACAATACGCATTGTTAAACAAGTCTCAGGTATGACGTCACAATTAATCGTCTTATCTTTGTCCCCGAACATTCGTCTTATCTTTCACTGTGCTCATTAACTGTTGAATGCCGTTATTGGGTCGAGAACCAATTTGTGTTAACGATGAGACGACCTTTCACAGAGGTGTTGTTGATAACACTGGATAATCAGTCGACATTAAAAAATAGGTTGATAAGCGTATCTATCGTATTCGTATCAGTTAGATTTCGTTCTAATAAGTTACTTATTCGACACAGTGAAATTCGAGCAGGCGCAGAATTTAGATCGTTATCCAGTCCTGGATCGGAGCTTTGCCTTATGTAGAGAATACGTTCAGGAATCACGTATTTTTGGTGTTGATGACTAGGACGGAAATCAAGGTATCACATTTTGAATCACCTATGACTTATTCGCGAGACATGTGTTAAGACATGTGTTAGATAAGATCGACCCTTCAACCTTAGTTAACGTGATCACGGTGGTTGCTTCAGAAATTGCGGATACGAAATTTAGTCGTTCGGATTTCGTGTGAATCGGATATGCCACAGGTGCGTAGAGTACAAAAATTAATTTAACCTTACATCGATTTAAACCAACATCGATAAAATCAGCTAAATTAATTGCTTTTCAGGGACCATCATGCTTGTTTACTCTGTACTACTATTATGATCTTGACGATCTAACTGCATCTCGTCACATGATAAATTAATTAGTGGATAGGATTAATTATCGCGTGGTCTTAGCAATTCACTCGATATACCACATTGATGGGGCGTCTGGTCTTAGGAGGATTTGTAAAAGTAATTGACCATAGGTGTATAATGTCATGACCCCTGTGTTAATTCAATTTCAGAAATGTTCCGTGCACGACTGAAACTGTTCACCAAAGTTCTGCTATGTCTAATCGCTTTTCTGGGGATTCAATTGTTTCTCGTCGGAAGATACTACGAATATTTAAAGTATGTACCTTGTCGTTCTTATGTTTTGATTTTTATCGAACATTTAATATTAATTGAAATTGAAAATATTTGTTTCTAAATCGGGTGCAGTCACCTTACAATTCATAATCATAATATATTTTGTATCAAACATCACTTAATGTGTATAACTACTAATACTTTGTAACCAATGTTGTTTTAATTTTCTTGTCTTATTTTCTTGTCTTATGGGAGATTTATCACAAAAATTTTCTTGTCTTATTGATAAATATAAAATGATAAATTAATATTAAATATATAATTTTTATCTGGTCTTTTGACCCCTGCCACAGGCTCCTGTCTTGCAGTTGCAGGTTTATTCTTCTGATAATATCAAAGTTATTTAATTGTAATTGAATTATAATTGTAAAAGGATAGCGCGATGAATCCAGAGTAACATTTGAACACTTCTAAACCGTTACTAAAAGTAGTTACCTGCTTAAATCGAATGGGAAAGGGATGACACACTTGATACTGCATGTAGTGTAAGGGCTAGCCATTGACATCTGATAAAAAAACAAGGTCAGGTGTAACATTATGTACAGGTACACTCTCACATAAAACGTGTGTGTCTACAAGTGATAAAATACTTATTGACTCGAGATAACATAACCTCCCAAATCGTTTCCTGATAATTCTAGACTATGGTTTCACCAGCACATGTAACCAATCAGATGACATCACCGTGCACAATTACGCAATAGTTTCTTTTGAGAGAGAGACAGATAAAACCAATTTTTTCAATCGATGATTTTTGATATATAAAGGGTTTTTTTTAAAACTGACGATGACGTTACTGTAGACACTAGAATGCGCGACTCCCTGATATGCCATTTATTTCCTTGTTTTTTTAATTTTCGCAATTGTAATTTTTTTTAGATTGAATGTAAATATAATTATGTTTCGCTTCTGATTCATATTTTAACAATTTGCATCACAGTAATAAAAAATCATCAGAATGGTCATTGAAGCACGACCTGTGCGGCTGCGAGAGACCTCTGATGTCGGTGGATTCGCCGCCACTGGACCCAGCACAAGACGGTCAGTCAACGTGCGGCCCGTCAGCTGATGTTCGCGGCCCCCATCAGCGAGTCGTATCCTACTCGTTTTATGGGGACACCAAATCAGGATACTTCAAGGTTGGTGTTTAACCATCCCAACTCGTCTTAAATTATAATTAAATTATTAAATGACATGGGGGTCACAAGAGTAATGCGCGAAATATTATGACGTTATTAACCATCGTCATTAACCATATTCGCACCATTCACCCCAATTAACAACAACCTCATTCAAACTTCCCATCTCTCAGTCCTCCTTAACTACCGCAGCAATAATAATAATAAATTGTGTTATATAGTAATTTGACTTTCATGAACACTCGTGTAGCTGTGATGAAAACAGAATCAACAATGTTTTGCAATTTTTCAGGGCGTCGCCATCAATACGAAGGCCATAATGCAGCTGTATCCGGGTTGGGTGGTGAGACTGTATCATGACATCTCGCCGACCAATCAGGAAGGTACCAAGGATTTATGTGAGGTGGTTTGCGCCTTTCCAATTCTGGACGACTGCAATGTGAACGACTTGGGTCAAAGGCTGGGAAGCAACGTCAAGTCCAAATTTGGAATGCTCTGGCGCTTCATGGTGCTGGGAGACCCGTTGGTGGACATCTTCTCCAGTCGTGATCTGGACAGTCCGGTCTACCAACGGGAAGTGGACGCGGTCAATGATTGGCTAAAGACCAATCAAACGTGGCACGTCATGCGAGACAACATAGCACACGTCACCACAATACTTGGTATGCATTGATTATTATCAATCGTTCAATATTCCGCAATTAACCGCGCGGTTATCAATTTGATGACCCTGATAGCACAACGATATGAAATACGTATTTATGTCGGATCCGTAACGACAGAATTTGACCCAAATTACGTGGCGTGGTGAGTTTCCAAACGTAAATCGTATGTGCTTCATTTCTGTCAAACGTGTCTGTTTTCCATCTTTATCCCCTTGAAAATTTCAAATGTTGAGAATCATTTAAAACATGTTCGGAACATTACGTCTCACGCCGTCCGGAAATGGAATGGGCACATATCTTAATACCACCACATATCTTTCGTACCAGTTTACAATTTAAAACTTTTACTTTTTTCAATTTAGAATTTGAGAAAATATTTATTTTCAAATTCATCTGCAACTAATCTGATATAAACTGTATAAAAAATTGTCGGTCCAATTTATAAGTCAGGCAAAAAGTCTGATCCAAATAACTAAAGGCCAATTTCTCTTACCTCGGTTGTTGTCAAATTATTGGAACATATAATATTTTCCAATGTTATGAAGCACCTTGTTAGACACAATGTTCTTAATGATGATAAACATGGGTTTATGAAGGGACGTTCTTGTGAATCACAGCTTGTCCTTCTCACCCATGACCTTCAGAAATCTTTGTATGGACGTATGCAGCAAGATATGATTTTCTTAGATTTTCGCAAAGCTTTTGATACAGTCCCTCATCCACGATTATTAGCTAAAGTATTAGTAATGAAGTTTTAGATTGAATAGCAGCATTTTTAAGTAATCAAAAACAACAGGTTGTTGTTTCTGGTGTTCACTCTGAATGGATTGATGTGACCTCAGGAGTGCCACAGGGCAGTGTTTTGGGCCCTCTTTTGTTCCTGTTGTACATCAATGATATATGTGAAGTCGTTCAATCCAACATAAAACATTATGCTGATGATACAATGATGTACAGGGACATAAAATGTGACAAAACCAATGATCTTTTTTCACAGGTGGCATGTGGGGGGTAAAGAATTCGGTTGACTTCGCGGCCATGAAGAGCATGCGGGACAATTTGTTGCTCAAAGCCGTTCACCACGGTAAGGGCTACGACCAGTCGCTTCTGGCCGAACTTGTCTTTCCAGTGGCTTCCAAAAGTTTGGTGGCCCATGACAGCTACCTGTGCAACATGTTCAAGGGCACCAGACCTTTTCCAACCCGTCGAGTGAACATGACCTTCATAGGGGACATGTACGGTCTGGCCATCAACCGTGAGTGCCCCAAGGAATGTCGACCTCCGGAGCACCAGGACTGGGCTTACTGCTAGAATTTCTCGCTCTTACCATGGAAAAGAAGATTTCGGTCATGTTACCTATAAAGCTGTGATTGGTCGGACTCGATTGATGGTCGGGTCGACCGCGTCCAAATGTGCCTCTTGATGGACAAATGAAGTGAATGTGATATCCCATAATTAGTGCTCCGTCATCTGTCCTATTCTGATGAAACCACTGCGAATTTAATTTTGGGTTTTTTCAGATTAAATTTGTTCGTCGCACATGTCACACTTAAGTGACAAAATATCATTTGCATTTGCAGTAATTCTGCATGCGTTATTCAGTTAGTACTAATTGATAGATACAATTCAGTTAATTTGAGAACATAAACGATAGTTCCTGTGGAACTGCTAAAATCTAAAAAATGTACATTTAAATAGTCAGGACTTAATTCCTTTACATAATCGTCGCACTCAGGTATGACCATTTGGTTATTTACTTGGTTAATTTGCTTGGTTAATATTTTTAATTCTGACTATAATACTAATTATCACAGCTGAAAGTAAGATATTGAACGATCCATTTTTTTTTACAAAATGCCCGATTACTTTACAAGTAAATGATAATGGTGGATTTTTAAGATTTTTAAGAAACTGTCACTTTGATAAACTTTGACAATTTTTTCACTGCCTAAGTCGAGAGAAACATGTGCTACAGAGTATTTCAGATCGTTTAAAAAATAAAATCATGGATAAATGTTATTGTTGACAATTAACATGTAACTATTTATTAATAAATGTTTATTTTTACAATAATTGGAACAAGGATTATTCAAGGATTATACCTTTTTTAATTTATTTGTAAATATCTCACTTTAAAGCAATAAGCAATGTCATTATAAACAGTTTGTGCAACAACTCTACACGCAGCTGAGCCAATTTGACCGAGCGGTAATTTTCATCGTTTTCCGAGGCGTTGACTAATCCACAATCATATTTATGGCAACAGCTGTTGCCAATGTTTGCCAATATTGCGTTGTATTTCCGTTGTCAGAGCTGTCGATATATGTTGCCATAAGATAAATAAAAATTAAATGTCCATATGAATTTCAGCAGGATATGCAATCACTCGTAACAATTGGAAAGCTCTTTTAACTTGTCTTCGGCCGCTCGACCCTGTTTCAATAAAGTTCAACTGAGTTTATTTTTTTGGGTCGAGCCTATTATTTCCTATGCATGCTCAGGTCACATGTCAATTAACATTCTGCCCAACTATTTGCACAGCTCTGCAAACTGAGCAAATTCATGGTGGTTCGGATGCATCCGCCGAAAAGTCATCTTCTGAGTGTGGTTTATATAACACCTACATAATACATGATTATGGTTTTCAATTTAAATGCTTTCAGGTCGGTTTCGCTTTTTTGGACGCTCCTGTTCCTTTTAAAAGTAATTGAGGAACGCCCCCGGTCCTCAATTACTTTTACTTTTATTATTTTTGGAACTGGAACACGTTCCATTCGAAAAGGAACTTACCCAACACTGCGAATGAGACAAAACATTTTCTGACTCCTAATAATTAGGTCAGCTCTCAAATCGTTTGTGGATAGTTCTAGAAATATGGTTCCCAAACACCTGTATGCAAAACACATACCAAATGACATCACACCTACTGTCAATTGTTTTCTCTGTGTTCGTTGCATGGTGGATGCAACCCGAGTGATCGGAGAGTCCACTTTCTAACCAATTTGTGTCGACGATGAGACAATCTTTTACAGAGTATTTGGTAACAATAGGTAAGCAGTCGATAAGATACTTTTTTGACCCAGTGAAAATGAATTAACGAAACAAAAAAGAAACTTGGGAACAGACGATACAACTATGACGATTCCAACGTTTTTCTAGTTTAGTTAATTCATTTTTTAAATAATAATTTACTATTATTTAATGTAAGAAGAGTTATCTCCAACTCTTGTTCGTCTTTTCTCGTCCGGCGCTGTTCCGGGCACAACTTATTTTACATAATCAAGACGTCCTATTTCTATTATTTCGTACATATATAATGTCATAATATTGTGTTAATTCAGTTCCAGAAATGTCCCATGCACGATTGAAACAGATCTTCCAGGTTCTGCTAATTCTAGTTGCATTTCTGGGGATTTACTGGTTACTCGTCGGAAGATACTGTGGCAATTTGAAGTATGTACCACGTCGTTCTCATGTTTGATTTCAACGAGTTTTATGCCATTTTAATTTCAACAACTCTCGCGAGACCACTTTAACTCACTAGTCATTAGCCACACTCCCTTAACTCTTTCAAACCCAACTACAACCTCATTCAAACCTCTCCCCTCTCAGTCCCCAAGCCCTAAATGCCGTTAGACCATTTCCTCCCACTTCAACATTGGATTTTTTAAGCATTGGATTGTGTCTTAAAACACGCAGGCCACCATTATCTATCAATTTGCATTACAGCACCAATAAAAAATCACCAGAACGGCTGTTGAGGCACGACCTGTGCGGTTGCGAGAGACCTCTGATGTCGGTGGATTCGCCGGAAATGGATGTATCATATGCTGGTCAGTCAACGTGCGGCCCGTCAGCCGATGCTCGCGGCCCCCATCAGCGAGTCTTATCCTTCGCGTTTTATGGGGACACCAAGACACAATACTTCGAAGTGAGTATCTTACGAAAAGTGACACTTTGACTCCAAATCGTCTTGCAAATTAAGCCGTAATATCATTTTCGATCATGTGTTACATAATTATTTTCACGAACTGTCGTGTAGCTATGATTTATTGTGTCGTAACTAACTATTCAAACTGCTCAAAAAAAAAATGCATAACCAGCAATGCTTTGTATTTATTTCAGGGCATTGCCATCAATTCTAAAATCATTCCGCAGCTGTATCCGGGTTGGGTGATGAGACTGTATCACGACATCTCGCCGACCAATCAGGAAGGTACCAAGAACTTATGCGAGGTGATTTGCGCCTTTCCAGTTCTGGACGACTGCAATGTGAACGACTTGGGTCAAAGGCTGGGAGCCGACGTCAAGTCCAAATTTGGAATGGTCTGGCGCTTCATGGTGCTGGGAGATCCGCTGGTGGACATCTTCTCCAGTCGTGATCTGGACAGTCCGATTCACCAACGGGAAGTGGACGCGGTCGACGATTGGCTAAAGACCAATCAAACGTGGCACGTCATGCGAGATCACGTCTTACACGTCACCACAATGCTAGGTACGCAACAAGTTTGACCAGGGTTCAGTTTGTCAAAGGGGGTTTGGTGTTGGGCTCTTTTTTGGACCCCCTGTTTCTGGTATTTCAGTGGGATTTCTATGATTTCTCAGCATTTTCTCACGCGTCATTAAAGAAAAAGTTATAGGACAAATAAATTGCTAGAATTCAATTTAAAAGTAATTTTGGTAAATTCTAGCACATAAAACTTATTTATTATGATTAAAGAAATTTATTTCTTAGTCTCACATATCGCATATATGTAAATCGATAGATTTTAATAATGCAGATTCAAAATTCGCGCATCGTTCAGAATAAATTAATTATTCAAAGAAAAGGAATAATTGTAGTCCTGCAATTCACAGTGTTTTCTTAATTAATTATAATTAATTACTAAGTTGTTTCTAGCACATTGAAGTATCTTGACCAAATATAAGATTTTCAAGGCAACTTTTTTCAAAAATGTTATGGTCATTCAATCAAGTTCCTGTAATTTTTAGCACTCTTCACACAAAAACTTTTTTTCTAAAATTTTACACAACATTCAACATGTATTAAAAAAATTGCACTTTGCGCAGATTTTATTCGACGGTTAGTTATATTTTTTAATTTGAGGAAACTTTTAACACCACCATATGCGACCACCCCTACCACCACTTGCGATTTACCATGCCCAGAAATATAAATTTACCATGACTTGTTATATAAAATACAAGCGGTCAAGGAGAAGAGTTTTAGTTCGAACACGCCAGTGGAGTTCTTATAAATATCCTATTATTTTTTACTGTGATCACGGGGTCAATCCAAACCATTATCGCCTCCATAAAAAATCCATTCAGTCGATTGGTTCAATATAAAATTATTTTTTCACAGGTGGCATGTGGGGAGTAAAGAATTCGGTTGACTTCGCGGCCATGAAGAACATGCGGGACATTTTGTTGCTTAACTCTGTTCTGAATTATAAGAGATACGATCAGTTACTGCTTCACGAACTTGTCTTTCCTGTGGCTTCCAAAAGTTTGGTGGCCCATGACAGCTTCCTGTGTCACAAGTACAATGGCACCAGACCTTTTCCAACCCGTCGAATGGGCATGACCTTCGTAGGGGACATGTACGGTCTGGCCATCGACCATGAGTGCCCCAAGGAATGCCGACCTCCTGAGCACCAGAACTGGATTTACTGCTAAAGTTTCTCCCCTGTTGCCATGTAAATAAAAATTTCCATTACACTACCTAAAGCTGGGATTGGTCGGACTTGACAAGGACAAATCTTTTTTAATTCATTTTTACAGATCACATTTTCAAACAATAAGCAACTTCACTTTTTTTCTGCAATCTCTGCATAATTCGGAAGGGAACCTGAGCTCTACGTTATACAGAGTGTACATGTATATCAGAGTTGATCGGTGAATATAATTGTTTATATTTGAGTTTTTGTGGACAACATAGACACTGCAAATATTACGTAGATTATTGTGGAGGTTCGCCGTCCAATGCGTATTCTCTGTCTTCACTGCACACTCTAGGTGTCGATGGCAGCGGCCAAACAACTTTAGTCTGGGGCACGTCGTTCCAGTATCCCTAAAATAATATTTATATACGTGTTAGATATTTATATACAAATATTATTATAAACGTACTAGAAGGTTTCCCGAGCTTTGCCCATTACGATTTTCAAACGTTTTACAATTGTAATGTTAAATTGAAAAAGAATATTTTTTAAAATATCTATTTGATTATTTTGTTTTTTAATATTGTTATTTTATTTTATTTTTATATTGAAAATATTATTCCGGTAATAGTA
>JAQGBY010004553.1:0-16361 GCA_034698785.1 Mycogona germanica | reverse complement strand
CGCGCCGGGAATCGAACCCGGGACCGCCGAACCGCAGTCCGTCATAAACCAACTGCGCCACGACGGGTCGTACATTTGATTAAACGGTCTTGTTCAATACCTGACTTCTATAATGTCAGTGCTGTAGAGACTGTGTCATTGATAGTACTGGTTGATTGATTTCCAATCGACCACTTACCTGGACAGATAATCTTCTGTGGCCCATCCACACGTCGTCCACCAAGAATAACTATTATCAAGGGATAATAAGACAGAAAATACGGTATATGCAATACCGCTTTCAAGTAAAACAAAATGACCAAGAGAGGGTGATGGTTATGGTGTGGGGGTGGTGAGGGGGATGACAAGCGAACGGAAACTGGAGATGGGCCGAGCTGGACTGTGGTCTTGTGTGTGTTTGGGGGAAATGATTGGTGGACATGTCCACCAACCGAAGAGGCCCCATCCACCCTCAACCTGCATGGGACAAACATGTTCGGCGGTTTCCAGAAAAGCAGCAGTCGGAGATCTACGAGCAGCTGTCGGAAATTGGAAGTGGGTGATTCTTCTTTTTGTGTTTGTCAGTTCGATCTCTAATCTTGGAGGACAGTTGCGTGTCACCTGCTTCGAGTGTTACTGGGGTTGGTGTGGTTTTCAAAGATCTGACAACATCTTTAAAGTTTCTGCAGTTCGAAGATTTGTTGTAGAAATTAACAGAAATTTTTGCCAAAATTGGTCAGACACAAATGCAAACTGTTTTGTACAACCTTGGCCAGTGGCCCACGGATCGCTTATTACAGAGTGCTGCTATTTGGAAAGCGTTCGACACACTTTAAAAATAGCTTCTTCAAAACTTTCTGAAATCCTTCCTGTTACTTAGTTTTTAATACATTTGCAAAATAAACTTCATCAATGCGCAGCTTATCTGTTGATCTCAATTAAATTAGAATATTTTCACCAAACATTTAACATGGTCGGAGTATATGTAAGAGTATGTAACTGCCAATCGTGGAGGTTTAATATTGGGGTTAAATATTGATATGTACTACATAAATCGAAATTAGTTCTGCAAATTACTACCAATGTCACTCATAGTTAAAAGTTGTTTTGCACAATTGTACCTACCTACATTTACATTGTACAGTGTATTTGGTATTTGTAGTGGTCGATCAGGCTTTGTTCTAAACTGTTTGGAGACCACTGACCGAAGGCATTGCGGCTGTTATTGCGCGCCGTGAATAGGGGGGCCCAAACTTGGTTGGTGGTACAAACACTGGTCATTTTCCAAGGGGATGAACGATAGTTATAGTTAAGGGGGTTGCTCGGGAGGGGGGGGGGGCGATGTAGGAACATGGCCAAGCAGCAGATGGCTATGAAAAGTGTAATAACAACGTTGGGCAGTCTTTGCTCTCTAGCTTCAGGCTGTGTAGAATTTTACTCGGTAGTCAAGCACACGTCCCCCCTTCCTTCACCATATATTACCTTTTCTGGAACTTACATGTCTTGCCCTAGTACAAGACCCGATATGCAATCCTGCTCCAAAGTTCATATTAGTTTCGTTTTCAAATTACATGTTTCCGGTTTTTGTGTTTGAAATGTCCGAAGTATTTTAAGTTTATACATGTCTGTATTTTGTGGAGACATGTGACTAGTACACTTCTACAGTTAGGTACACTTAGGCAGAAACGATTTGCAGGTGGCTATAGGACAAAAATTGAGAAACAATTTTCATCATCCCATAGCGAACTTTTCCAGGTTGACGATGTCAGTGCAATTGTCAAAAAACCACCTTTTTAGCTCTTGTCTGGACGTTTCGTACATGTCCTGCCAAGAATACAAAAGGTTTTATTTTTGGAGGTGCTTTAAAAAGAAATTCGGATTCAAACTTGCATGAATTGAGCTAAAAATATTTTTTAAAGGTAAAACGATTTTTTGTCACGAAATTATGCGAGGGTTGAACGGTAAGCCCCCTCTTTCGCTTCATGTGTGAGGGGGGGATTCTGTTATCAATTGTCAGAACCGTTCGAAGAAACGGTCAAGTTGAGGCCCTCTCTTGAATTGGCTCCACACCCGGAACTGACCGGCCGTTACTGCATTTCCCTGAATAAAGTGCGTTTGACCACGAAGGTGGACCAAGTGCTCACCTCCACCGGTCACCTTGAGTTTGGTCAATGGGGATGGGGGAGTTCGGTAGAAAAAGCACCGCATTTTTACATGGCTGAATTTGAAAAGATTTTCGTGCTATTGTTAGAAAAGAAGAATATGGCTATTTTCATGTGCAATGTGGATACAGTAGTTGGTGTAGAATAGTTCCATGTCTTGACCATTTCAATTGTTATATCTTCTGCAACTTTTCTTGAAAAGAAAATTGGTCTTGAAGGTGGATTTTCCTCCGGTTTGAGAAGAATACAATGACCTTATTTCGAGCAAGTTTTAGCCACTTTGGCTTGACCAACGAAATTTATGTTCTTTTACCAATAGCTCCCTACCCTAGCGGAAGGGTGCAGCCTAACTGAATGGTCAGACCTGTTGATACCATTGATTCACGATCGATCCCGCTTGTACCGTTAATAGTTTGACCATTCTAAAAATAAATTTTCGGTGTACTATTCTGAATCCGGGTATTAACAATAGGTGTATTCCTGGACATTGGTGTACTCTTAGACGGGGGAATTGAACAAACCGGTTTAGTCATAAGAAAATAAAAATAGATTCAATGGAATGGTTCAAATTAGGAAGTGGCAAACATTGATTTTGACCACGCACCTAAAGTCATGTGATCTGTTGTCCATTTTATTTTCCTGAAAAAATAAAAACTATTTTCGGATTCGGTATTCTGTAGTACGCTTATTGAAATCAATGGTTTTATTTTTGGTTGAAGACTACTCCCTGCTATATGTATGCACGCAACTACTATAAAGCAGGACTACTGTCATAGAAGTTCTTGGAGAGATTATTTTGGTGGGTGGGGTGAGGTTGAAGTGATGGAGAATGGAAGGGGAGAAGAGTTATGACCTATGACTAACTGCATACGGATATTTTATTAAATCGAGTTGCTTCAAACGCCCTTCATGCGAGAAGCTCGTGAGATAAGCATTTTAGGTTTACGATTACGGATGATGTTTGAGGAACAAGATTAGTTGCTCTACATATACAGCTGCACTTCTAAACACCATTCACGTTTTTGTCTATCTTATTTTTCTCAAATTTCACAAGGACGTGGAGCTTTAGTTAGAATGTGGAAGCTCACTGTTTTTATATTCCGATTTAATTTAATTGTAATTTTGAGTACAGGAAAATTTTGGGGTATCTGATAAACACAATTGCAGTATCTAGTCATCTATTTTTCTAGTTTGATGTGAGTTTAGGTTCACTTTCGCGTTCGGTGAGTCTGTTCCAAGTATAGTAGTGATCCCAGCACCACCCCCGCTGTATCCGAACCCATATATCCAAGTTCTCCTGACCCCCCAAAACAGTCTCTCTCCACCACGATCGTCATTACGCTAGTGGAGACGCGGTCCATTAAAGTCCACCGTCGCTTCTGTCGAATTCCATAAAATGTTTTCTCCACATCTGCCTTTACGCTTGACCAGTCGCCGTAACCCATTTTGGTGCGACCAGAGCTGCAAGCAAGGTAGCCTGTTCCCCCTTGCATTGTTGTTGTCGGAACACTTCGCGTTGACCATATGTAACATGTGGACATCTGGACCTGGTCACTGGTCAGTTTCTGGGAACGCGATTTTGCGCTAAATGGAGCGGTTGGTTGAAAATGCTGTACTATTTTTTCGTTTCGTGACTTGTGGACCGACGGATGCCAGATTGCCAGAAACCCCAGATAGAAAAGGGATTAGCACTAAAGCAGCATTGAACGTAAAAATTAATCAATCGCTCTACATATATTTTTAGTAGACTTGGTTAGTTAGTTCCATTCAGTTATTGGATGCCGCTTTGAACTTAGGAAACGCGCCGTTTTTGGTCGGAATATGAGCGTGTCTTCGATATATGTGGGGGAAAAAAATAAAAATGCAGTAGTTGGCCCAGTGCGACGCTGGATGAATGACGAATCGAGTGGCATTAAAGAATAATATTTATGTAAAGTGTATTGTAAAAATATTGTTTCGTTGTTGCCGAGATTAGTGAGAATTAGTCTGAGAATTAGTCTTCAGAAAAGGGTAGAGGATGTTGAAAGACCTCTGAAGCAATATTTTATTGGGCATTATGGAATATTAAGTGATATGTCCTGAGCTCACCTGCTTATGTTAATAACAATAATTTGGCTTGACCAAATTACTGGCCAGAGAGGGTTTAGGATCAGCATGCCAGTGATAACGAGTGAAGATACCGACACGCTGCGCTTGTGAGATAATTTGTTAGAAGAAACCGCAGACCGCTTTTGGCCACCACTTCCATCACTTGATCTTGCCTTCTTTTTTTCGCGGGCACACGACAAAATTAGAGAGCGCGCGAGACTTCTGTGTCCGCCATCCCCCCCGTCATTCAAAAATCGCATCAGCACTCTATTGACTGACGTGTCGCTGTCAAAACGCCAGAAACCAGCACACACACTACCAAGTACACGTATGTGTACATCGCGTCGGTAACATCAACAATGCACGACTGAATTAATTTCGCGACCGCCCACCCGCCGGATCTCTCTCTATCTCTCTAGAGCTGATGTGCATCTCTTGTCGATCTCGCACGTCTTTGACCTTCGCCGTTGTGTTTGGTTTTGCTCTCCGCAGGTGACCACGGGCTCGCAGGTGATCGAGAATCGTGACATCAAGGTGACCATCCAGCGCCGAGACAGCGGCCGGATCAAACATCTGCTGGCCTGGACCTCCAAGCGCTACAAGGCGCTCACGTCCTACGCCAAGATCGACGGAGCGAATAATATTTACCTGAAGGTTGGCGGCAATGGTAAGCTAGCTACCCTGGTCACATACTCCTCCACCTTTGATAAGCTTCTGCGATAAAGTTAACCTTTCCCCCCGATCCCATGCACGAGTTTCCTGTGACCCATTCGACCTCAAATGAAAATGTTTTGTGTTCGTTACAGAGGAAGATGTCCCCAAGAAATGCGACATTAAGTCCAAGAACGCCGTTCCCAATGTGGCAGCCTTCATCCAGGAGGTGGTTCCTGTCAGCCAACGCCAAGGATGCGTATCCCGTGTGCAGAGACCAAAAGGCTCTCAAAGGTACGCTACAACACAATGTTTATTCATCATGAATTATTAATGTTGATACTGAATATAGTGGCACTATCAATGAGTAATTTCGTTTCCAAATTCAAGAAATCTGCACCAAAATGCTTAATGTGGTCATATTATTTCTCTTATATCCAGGATCGTGAACGTGGTGAAGATCCACGAAACAGTGGCCAGTCTGGACGGCGGCACGGAGGAGACTCCTAGCCGGGTGATGGTTCACCTGGGCACGCGTTCCAGGCGCCTGATCAACAGGGACGTGGCTTTGGTGCTCAAGGCGCCCTTGCCTGTCGAGTGGGTGCTGACCATTGACGGCGTGGCCGGACGAGTGGACGTCATCGTAAGTTTCGATACCGTTCGATCTGGTCTGGTTTAAAAAATCTTAGCGTTCACGTTAACATGTTTCGCTCGAATTCATGAGTAGAATTAAATATAAAGGAAAAATGCATCTCAAACAAATCGATCTTAGTGTTCGTTATATAAGCGAAATTAACGATGCTCATAAATTGTATTCGTGTGTACATGATATCACTAATTTATATGAAATTCGATGCAATAGTGTAATCGATGTTATATACAAAATTAAGTGTAATCGATATTATATTGCTCATTACTAAATCAGTGGAGAGCTCATATCATTTGGCCATGGGTCATTCTCTCATCATGCTTATTAAATACTTTATCTAAAATTGCATGCACGTATCCAGAATGATGCATAGTAGAAATATTAACACAATACCAAACTATTTGTGTTCTTGAACAGGCCGAAGGTAAGGTGGTGACACCACGCTCCGTGTCCTCCGAACGCGTGGCGGTTCGTGCAGAGTCGCTGCCGGACACCGTGCAGGAGCTTCTGTCGCACACCCGTGACTGGTTCGGTCCTTCGTATGCCTTCACTGAGGTGTGGAAGGCCAACGGTGTGCGCGTGTTTGTGGATGACCTGAGCGACGAGGGCGTCGTGACCACCGGCGGGGCACCCGCCAGGGACGCCGGAGCTGCGCACCGACCGCGTGCCATCGATCGCAAGGATCCCCTGCGACGCGGCGGCGTGGTGGCCAACGTCAACCGGCCTGATCGGACAGACTCGCGTGGTGTGATCAGCTCCAAGGCACCTGCTGGAACCAACGGTAAATCGAACATACGTCGATATAATGAGCGGTCGGACTTGTAACCAGTAGCATTTTTAAAAGTTTGATAAAAAATTCCATTTAAAAAGAAATTAATTTTTTTTAAATTCAAATCTTCATTCATTTACTCTGTCATGGTGTGACCATTGTATCTATTAATTATAATCATAACTTGTTTTAAAAACATATGAAATATTTTTATTGCCGCAGTGTATGTTTTAAAAAACATCGTGTGTTCTGTTCGCATATTAAATGAGAATTATGTTTTCCCGTTGTTTGTTTCAGATGTAATTCGTATGCCCAATGTGATGCTAACGAACGCCATGGTGGTGGAATGCCTCCCGCAGCACATGCGCGTCTCCTTTCCCCGGCTAACCCTCGATCAGCTCGGACTACAGCAGCAGGACATTACCCTGACGGACACTCACTGCGCTATCGGGGCTAACGAGACCCACTACGTGCTCTCCTCGCCATTCCACCACTGTGGAACCAAGCGCGAGGTGGATGAAGACAAGGTCATCTACAAGAACTCGGTACGTGTATAAATTTTCTATTTCAGCAAGTCAAATTGTTAGTGTACCGACAAGTCACGACAATTTCGAAAATAGAACATTCACAGAATTTAGAAAAGTTTATTTTCTTGGTTCAATCTGCTGTGTACTTTTCATAATATTATGCTTCATGTTTTCAGGTACACTTCCATTTTCACATGCACAAACTTGCATCGGGAGCCGGACTCGCGCTGCGACGTTCGTCCGGCGGCAGCCCACCCGTCGACGACGAGGATGGAGCCGACGAGGGAAGTGGGAACGGTGGAAATGGAGGCACTCCATCGTCGGATCCGTCCTCTTCAGAATCGAGAACTCTGCAATTTCAGTGCGAATACATCAGTCCCGCCAGCGTCAAGGAAGAGGTTGGTATTCTTAGTCACATTTTTAACACTATGAACAATAAAACGTATTTCCTTCGTCCCTATGTATTTCCTTTTTCCACGGTTGTATTAATAGTGATTATTTTATTCCGATGACTAAAGCTGCCACCTTCAAGACATCCCACACGAGACACGACCTCTCTCACTGCAACTCGAGAATTGTTCTCCCTGGAAATCTACAGGGATCCCAGCTTCGTTCGTTTCGTCACGCCAACCGAATATCCTTTCATTGCCCACGAACACGACACTTTCTACGTGGAAGCCAAACTGAGCGCAGGTCGGTGTACAGTTGAATTTTCTTTGACGTTAATGACATTTTAAATAAGTACTATCTGTCCTAATTTATTTCTTAAAAAATTTCTTTTTTACTGGTGATCAGTTTGCTTTTGGGGTATCTCAAATCGTGTGTTTCATTTTTATAAAAATAAACAGGTCAGGTGATGCAAGTGGTGAACGAAGAGTGCTGGCTATCCGCTACGGACGATCCAACGGCTAAACCGATCGACGTCCTATTGAAGAACATGTGTCCAGTCGGTCCGTCGGTGAAGTTGGAAGTGTCTCCCGACACATCGAGTCGGTTCAGTTTTCTCCTGGGGAGTGACTACTCGACCCACCCGGTTCTCTTTCTACACTGCAAGCTGGGAGTATGCGCCTCCGATCAAAGCAGCAGTTCGCGCTGGAGTCTGAAAATGGTGAGTGCTTTAATTGAGTTTTTATTTTTATTTCTTTTATTACACTAATTTATTACACTAAAAATAAAAGTAGTTTTAGTTTAGTTCAATATTGAATAGAAAATATTTAATGCTAGGACTATCGAGTCTTTATATTATATTTATTTTGCGCTGTTGTATCTATTAGTGCATCGATCCGATGGACCTGTGTCAAACCGAAAGTCTGCGCGCTTATTTGGAAACTCCACATGGCACACATCACTCGATCTTCACCCGCGGTCCGTTCCAGGTGAAAAAGAGACCGGTAACCGGATCCAAGAATCCGTTTTTAGAAAGTAAGTTAAGAAATATTTGATAACCATCTCAACATCAGTCATCTCAACATTGTTGTTTAATGCTTTAATGAAATAATAATCAGATTTTTTTTGGGTCGATGCGTCTAGTTCAACTTGTGTGGTCAAGATATCGCTAGTTCGTCTTCACAATTTTTTTTTATATTTGATAAATCGCAACTGATAATTTATCCTTGTTTCGCCAATTCACAGCTACGTTCCTTCAGCACCAGCTGCAACAGGAGAATGCGCCAAGGAAGGTGGACGTGGAAGTATCCGGTTCGGAGACAATCGACGTTCGATGTTCCACCGCACCGGAGCAGCAGCCGCAGTCTGTCATCATCCTGGGACTGTCCACGGAGGCGGTCATCGGGGTGGCTTTCGCTTCCTTCATTATTGGCATTGCCCTGTCTGCGGTTTTGTGGTGCATCTACTTGAAGACAGGTGAGTCCGGATGGGTTACATTCTCCGCCTCTTAAACTTATTGAAATATAGGAGTTGATTAAACGGAAACTGGAATGTAATGTCGTTTGGAAATTGAAGTATGTGGAATCAGTTTATTTATAGTTACAATGGTGGCGTGACCACAAATCACAGACCTACGACCTGTCGCACCTCATTTGGTTGATAGACATACTGACTTACTTGTGACGCGACTGTCCTGTGTTCGATTCCCTTTGCGTGCTCCTTATTTCGCTCTAGGGGTACTGGTGTTAATGTTACCCTTGACTAGTGCTAATCCACTGAGGTGGATTCAGAATTTGTTTTCGATGATTGAGCACCGCAATTTGTCCTAATCACATTTTTATTTATGATTGCAGATCCCCTTCGAGTTGTTCACCGTCGCCCGACCCACAATTTCGGTTACGATTTGTCCGCTCACAGCGGAAGTTCCACGCCCAGCTCCCAATCTCCCATGACTGCTTAGCTCGCAACTCGGAGAGGCTTTCCACCACCACCTCCACTCAGCCGCAACACTCTCGCTTCCACCTAGAAACACGCACAAATGAGAGATATTGACCCAACGACTGCCGTCCGGACTTTATTCGGGTGAACGGCGGCGGTCGTGCTTATAGTGGCGGCGGAGGTGGTCAGAGTGCCACATATCACTGAGAATGAAAAAAAACTTACTCTCTATATTCATCACATGTAAATATTATATAAATATATATATATTTGGCTGTCGGCAGCTGGCTATCGTCACACGAGGGTGGCGAAGCGAAAGCCGCGTTAGGGCTGACGTGCTAGAGGAGAATTCCTCCCTACGCAAAGAGAGTGTGGTTCTTTTGCGTAGACTCCGCGGTGCGTCTCGGGTAAAAATAAAGGACAATTATTTGGTGCGACAGGAGAGCAATTTGTATCCAGGATCAAAATTAATGATCTGGTGGCCACTCCGAGTTGTGTAGTTTCCTCAAAACACGGCCCACCGTCTCCCCCCTCCCGGAACCGGAAGTCCTGCAACACGCCGACCTCCGCATGGACGCTGGACGGGGAAAGTCGGAAGGTGGTGTCCGGGAACGAGGGGAGATGGAGGTCGCCGGGAATGCCAGCAGGGCGTGGGCGTCGGGCGCCGGAAAGAGAAAAAGAGAGCGGTTAGTTCCGCGTGCGCGCGCACAACGGGGGCGAGAGTGAGGAAGTTGGAAACTGACCGAAGTTGGATTAAGAAGAGCAGAGTCCGGGTCTACCTCTCTCTCGCCATTCCCCCTCATCAGGAATCAGGATATATCCAAGAACCCCAAAACTCAACAACCACATGGCGTAATATTTCTCATTTTTCGTCCATCTTCCAAGAGAGGCATTCGTGAATCGGCTTTTTTTTCGACTACTACATCCATTATTTTATGTGTACATACCACTTGAGGTAGTCTCGATACACGCGCCATTTGCTTATGTCCATCCCTCTTCCGAATATACATATTATGTATGATGTCGTGTGTGTTGTTGTTGTTGTATATCTGTAACCATATGTCCCACCTCGTATTTTTGCGTGAGTGTTTCATGTGCGTGGTGTGGGTGAACCCGTGTGTGCCCCCGTGGTAGAACGTCTTTTTTAATTTCCGTATGGTGTAACAGTTCCTATTTTTAGTTGGCGATCTTTCGTCGATTATGAATAATTTTTTTCATTTTTTATTACTATTATTATTATTACTACCATTATGAATTTCGAGAATTATATAAATATATATATATAGTGTGCATGCGCGCGTTTTATAATTGACTGCAACTGATTCTTTCGATAGTTTGTTTATCTATGCACGGTACTCGAATGAGAAAGTACATGTATGCGGTTGTCAGTGGATGAATACAAAACGGTTTCGAGAAAAATACCACGATTTCAAATGTGGTAATAAATCCTACATTTTTTAATTATTCATTCTAATCGTGATTAAATTACGAAATGATTTGGTTATAGGTTTGAGTTACATGTTTTAAAATTTATATTATTAATAGTATGATTGAATAATTTTACGCGTAGATCTTACATAAGTTACTACTAGAAGCCGGTGACATTGTTTGATAGTCGCACATTTTGATATAATTTCAAGCGTTATTCAATTCTCATCTTTGATTTATTTTTGGTACCTGAATTTTTGTTTCAGCTTCTATTGAAATCGTTCGGTATCACAATTATATGCATTAACATAGGCGATAAAATTATTCATTGTAATGATTGATTTATTGGGAAATCTGAAAGAATCAGTTGCGTCTTGTACATATTTGGAAAATTTAACCTACGAACGATTTCTTATGTCGCGCATAATTTTTGACCACCTTCATTGATATTATTTCTACTTGCTCGCAATTATCGAGTTTTTAATTTATGTGTTTTTGTCTAATTTAAAAAAACCGACTTAACGATGTGTCTACCTCATTGTCACCACATACTTAATATTGCTGCTTTTTATTTACTTGAGAGTATTTTTGTACATAATGCAAGATCAGTTATCGTCGAAATAACATTCCTATTCGTCATACTCGTAAAATGGTGCCAATAATGTTTCTTTAACCAGATCGCAAATAATACTTGACACAGAAAGAGATGATTTCCAAAACAACAATTTCGAAAATTAGTTTTTTGTCTTACAAATTGTTAAATCATTTTTAAGACTTTTTGTTCCACAAGAACGGCAGTTTCGTTTCGTATTTTAAATGGTTTCAAATTTTTTTGAAAAAGGTTTTTTGCAATACCATGTTTGAATTCAATTCTAGTAGGCCCACCTTACTTTATGATTCACATATTCCTCCTCCTTAGTGTGTAGTAGCATTCCTAACAATTAATTCCTTTGTGTTTTAATCGATCGTGTGTATAATGTTTGCCAATCAAAATAATTTTTTGTGTTTTCCTTATGGAAATTTTAGCTGTCAGTTGCGTGTGAAAGTGTTGCGTATGAGTGGCTGTTTTATGAATGAAAGACGACGGGGGTTGAAAGGTTGAATGGTGGTGCGCTCGTAAAGCGCAAACGTTGTTTACTCGTTTGTTTAGATTATAGTTTCCAAATTTAGTTAGTTCAAATCATGTTTTGCTGATCGTGTGTAAAGCACAGGAAAACAAATTCTAACATGCTCTGATAAATAATTCAGAATATCTTAGGCATACCCGATATTAATTTTGAGTTCACGATTTATATTGTGTTATGAATTCTTGCCATCTTGAAAACTGGATTTTTATGTGACACATTCGTTATCGGCGAATTCCCAATAGCCTCCATTTCTATTTTATTTTCCAAATTTCGAAGCTATGGATTTTTTTTCTCCTTCCAAAGTATGGCTTTTGTTGACTACTGGCCAGTCATAAACTGGGTACAGATTGTACGAATGAAGTCGATGAATAGAACGATCTTTTCACATTAGTATACAATTTATAAACGATGATTTTTGATCAGTTCTTTCACTAACTCGTCATTTTATTTTTCTTCTCTGCACCCGATACTCGTCGTCTCCCCCTCCTTCCTTCTGCGTCAATCTCAGCTGTTTCTCCCGGCCCCTCAAATACTTGGATCTCATTTCATTCTTCTCTTCAACATCTATGCTCACATCTGTAACCTATTGATGTATTTATAAATGTGTGTGTGTGAGACACTATAGTTGGCCAAACGTTCATCTTGTTACACAGTGAATATAGTCAATAGGGCAATGATGAAATGACACTCTTACCACAAGTATACTCAGATCAATAATTTATATCTTTGCAAAATATTTTTGCTACCCCTTATTAAGTAGCTGTAAGTGTACAGTTTGTAATGCGCGCTGTGTACGCTTGATCAAAGTTCAAAATTGTTAGTAATACTATGGCTACCGCTTTTTGGACGTCCTATATGCCTCGAGTCACAAATTACGAGAATAAATTTTACGGCACACTTTGTGCTCGCATCATAAGAGATAGTCTAGAACTTTATAAACGTACAATTATACGCACTCTATATATAGGGTGTCATGCAAAGTGTTAACATGTGTCTTGATGATAACCGTTTGTCCATCTTGAGTTTCTATTTTGTGTGGGAATATTGAAGAGCCATCCGAAAGTTTCTTCTCCGCTGTTTCCAATTTTATAATTTCTATACGCTCGAAACCCCACTTGCTCTCTATAGCTCTTCAAAATGTTGCTGGTTCTGATTCTGGGTTTTCAGTTGCTAACTGCGATAAGTACATATCTGAATTCCTTTATAATTTTTTGTCTGTTTGGTTTTATATCTTCTATCTATCGTTCTAATTTCTGAACCTATTTCAGCATCGACCCTTCTCTCACCTCACCTTATTTTTGACTTCTCACACCAGTTAGTTGGCAGATTGGAAAATTATTGGAATGGATCGACGTTGTGGACAGGATGTAAATTTGAAATATCAACTTTTATCTTCTCCTGTACAACGATGAAGTCGCAATGTTTCGAAAACGAATGCGTTATCCGCTTGTTCTAATTTTCCTGTCTTGTCATCAATTAGCTGGGCGGGGTCTGTAAATTATTTCGTTTTTGCTTTCGCCTTTAACCCAATTGACAAATAATCTCATAGCCTTGCTAGCGAGTACCTGGATACATTGAAACGAATGGGGTTTTCAACAAAAAAAAAGATGACATGTACATGTACTGTACCTGGGTTCTGTTTTTGTAATTGCGTGCCGTATTATTGAACTGTGGTGGAGTAGACACTAGATGGTGTATGTTCCAGTGTCGTGTTTGGGTTGGCGATAGCACTTGAGAGGGCGGGGGAAGGGGGAAAGGTCATAGAGGGGCGGGCAGGGGAGGCCATACGAGTTTCAGTGACGTCAGGAACAGTGGTGGACCACCTAATGCCATCCCCCCTAACAAGAAAACGTTTTTCAAAAATATCAAAAGCAAACTGCAATTTCGTATTGAATGAACTAAAAAAAAAGGAAAATTTAACTTTGTTTATAAATAACGTTGTACATTTTAATTACTGGATCGTCTTCTAAATTTATAGTCGAAATTAAAGATGTTATCCAAAGTGTCCACCACTGTTCCACGATTATTGGAGGCCGAAATTGATCAGGGAGTGGATGTGCTGACTGGTAGATGTATGTGTAAGTAGTCTACTCCCCTTACTGGTATAACATGGGTCCGAGTAGAGGGTTGGGATTTTTTTTGCGGCCAGTGAGGGGGGGCAAGGGCCCTGCTCGAAAGTACAAACTTATTAAAAGGTGCCAATGATTTTTAAAAAATGTGTGTCGAAGTATATTTAGAGAAACGACTTCATAGAAAATATTTGGAGGAAGAAAAAAAACGCTTGCTTGGATAATGCAAATGTGGGGAGTCGCCGCTATAGACGCGGAAATTTATGGAAACAATTCTGATTGGGTTTTTTCCATTGTCATGACCGTGTGTTGTATATTATTATTATTATTATTGAAATTGGAGGCTTCCCATTATGCAAATGCGATGTATTTTAGACAATGTTGCTGGTGCGTTGACTAGGTGTGTGTGCGTACCCCGTTGAGTGTAGAAAACTAAAAATCGCCATGCAAAGAGTCCATCCTTTCATCGCCCACACTTCCCCCTCCATGTTTTGTTAGGGGGGACATGCGTTCGCCAAATGTAATGTTTTTTCTTGAATTTGGCTTTTCAATTTTTTTTTAAAAATTCAACGAATTTCACGTCATATCACGAGAACAGAATTGATTTTTATATCGGAAATATTTTCTAACTTGGGCCGAGTGCCAACACCAAATTAAATCTCATCTAGGTTTTAAAAAAAAAAATAAACAGAATCTCTTTTGATCAAGTAGGCATTAGAATATATTATACATAAAGCTTGGGTCGTTATTATCCTGTTGATTAGTTATAAAAATAATTGCGACACTAGCTTTTGGTCTCTATGGCTTGTCTATGTTTACGCAAGCAGTCTTGTTAGTCGATACGAATTAATTTATTCAGATATCATACGGAAACTAATAACAAATTGCCGCTCTTCCTCCTGATTATGTTGCCGCTACATGCTAGCAAACCCAATAGAACATGTAAATTTGTATTCAATGATCAGCTCGCGAAGCAAACCCCATTATGTACATTGTTTATCAATCATTCACCGTGCGACACTTAATTTTCTTGCCCGAAAAATACATGAATTTGGATTAGAAAATAAGTTTCAATTTGAAAAAACAAAAACATCTCAAGATATTTTTGACCTCAAATTGATGTTTTCTGCCTAGTTCTCAAAATTTTAAAACACCAGAACATCATCCGTCACTTTTAAATTTGTATAAAGATCTGAAGCTACAAACATTCAGAAAAAAAAGTTTGATTAATTTATTTGTATTTATCACCTCGAAAAATTTGGGTCTCGCCAAACCATCGATCATCTCTCGCCTGTATCCCATTTAATAAACATCTTGCTTGAAAAAAAAAGATGTTCCAATTCCATGTCAGCCAGTATACGATTTACCAGTTTTTTACTAGACATGCATACTCACTCAGAAGGCACACCCAGCTCGAAATAAATTTTTGTAAACTTGCAAATCGAATATTTTCAAAAAGAAAGAACCAGGTTTGACGGTCACCAATAGAAGGAAATAGTGGGCAAGAGAAAATAAAATAATATTCTCGTGTTTGTGTTTCAAAAGATGCAATCGTTACTGATGTACAATAACAAGTAGATAATGACCGTAGTTCTTGGCATTCATTGATAGTGTTTCTAGTTACATTTTGTCGCTATAGTAATTATATATGAACATATGCACATTGTAGGCCCCCTAGCCAACTGTTCAAATCTGTAGTATTTAATTGTCAAAAGAATTATAATCTGAGACTAAATAATACGGCCATTGGTACAACCTCGCAAGATTGTTAAACTTGCTTGCATATTTGTGTATAAAAATTTATTAGCAAGAATGCTGCTGCTGCTTATAACGAGCGAAAAAATTGTTCCAGTTCCTTATTTGTATATCTCTGCTTGAAAATATAAACAGCAATAGAAGTCATTTTTAGAGTTCCTATACTCCTTGTTTGTTGTCTTGAGATGGTTTTTATAAGATTATGGTCGCGTTCCAGAATCTGAAGTGTGCGTTCGTGGGAGAGAGGCCACATGATCTGGTTTAACATAAAATTTTCATTGATGCTCACTTTTTAGAACTAAGGCAATAATATTATTGGCCTTGAAAAAGTCTTCAATTGCTATTACTAAAAGGTCCAATAATTTTGTTGACCATTTTAAAATTGCAGTAAAAAATTGACCAAATGAAATCCTTGTTCGATTTGGGGAGGAAATGTGACAAAATATGACCTTCCTGTCCAAATTTACCCAAGTATAAATTTTATTAATAAACATTCCAACCAATTCCTCCCCAAATTGGCTATTTAGAAAAATGCTGCTTGTTTGCACATTGTTTCAGGGCTGCTAACTTGATACCTTGTAAATTATTTCACAATAAAATTACATGTTATTTTGAAAAAATATATTGTCGTTTATTAATACTTCATCCTTGATTATATTATACCGTTTTATATAATTACTATTTGCTGTTCCAGAACACCAAAATATTTATTTAGGGCCAGCTCACACAGGCGTCAAAGTTTATTTTTTTTTGTCATTTTACGTTTACACGATGACACGCGATAAACGCAAACGTTAAATGTGAAGTAACTGATTTTTCACGTGCCTGACTT
>JAQGBY010004552.1:0-16363 GCA_034698785.1 Mycogona germanica | reverse complement strand
TTATATTTCGTTTCACAGTGTCGGTGCGGATATTTAAATAAATCATGAAAAACTAGTTGTCATGAAGTTGACATTGTTTTGTTAAATTGTGCTGAATTATTATTGTTATTGTAAACTCAAAGTTCATCCGGGAGAGGTGACTATAAATATAAACCAATGTAATTGTTTTTTCACCAGTCATGAAAAATAATGAGATTTCTATTTTTCTTTGGACTTTTATTTATGTTTTCATCAGTAACAACACAGTGTGCATACTGTTCGCAAATTTCCTTATATTATTTTATTTAAACACTTGAAACAAATCTCTAACAATTGAGCGTTTAGTGCTTATAAGATGGGGATAAGAGGAAGCTGCTTTTTTGGTAGAACATAAACTGTTTCCAGACGTTTTCAATTGGGTTCATCGTCACAGTTTACTTAAAGCTTGTGATGGGGTTGCAGTTTTTTTTCGTTCGTGGTTGAAAAGGAAGTCAGAGTCTTCTTTCCGTCTAATTTTGTCCAGCTTTGTTTACGAATCGCACTGAAACGGCTTGTTATTATTGCTGTTAACAGCTCGGCATTTGGCGGAAACCGAACTCCCCACTCGGCGAGGGAATAATTAATTAATATGTCAAACAGAAAATATTTTTTCGTACATATACGAGTATATACGCCAGTAATCCCCAAATGCATCCCATTAGAACAACGTGTTTGTTTTATTTCAAGACTGCGCGCCCATACAGCAAATTAGTTTTAACTTTCTGCTAGTGTATAAACACACGACAGCGGAATTCGTTCTGTTTGTTTACATTGGGGCCATTTTCTTGTCATGACTCAGACTTTCAAACCCGATATGTTCGTGTTATAGAAATTATTGCGTTAGTCTGTACTGTGAAAAAGAGCTGCTGGCAATAGTCCTCGCTGAGCCGCGCCATTGTAGGGAAAAGCTAAAATGTGCGACAGCCCAGCAAATTGTGTTTGAAGTATGACGTCGCTTTTTATACTTAAAGGATTCAAACGGGATAAGTCTCGCCCGGCAAAGGGAAGAAAGAAATCTGAAACATTATCCTTTCAAATTTACATGTACGCACCCTCGTTGTTATGCTCCAGACGGCAAGAAGTTAACAAAGATCAAACTTTCACCCTTTAAAATATTCCTTACAAATTTATTTGAAACAAACGCAAATTTTAATATTTTTGTTTTGATAATTTTTCGATTGACCCCTTCTTATCCAGCTTTGTTTAAATCAAGCTGCTCTAACATAAAATCTGCATTGTGTGAGGCAAGACCAAAAAAGAAAAAAAATCCCTGCGCTCTTATGCTTTATAATGTGCATAATAATCCTCCTGAGATCCTGGTGTTTCCTCATTTGTTCGTAAATTGGGCCCAAGCGGAGAAATTCGATAACATTTCGATAACACCGTGCAGTTGTCGTCGTTCAGTCCAGGGTCGATCCTATTCAACATTTTTGCCGATGCCATGATGGGCGCTTGCTAGGTGATAAATCAGTCGCGCCAGTTCATATGACTACGATGTTCATTAATGCGGTCATGTGGTCTCAAGAGTGTCACACCAACTCTGTGCTCTATGAGGATAGAAGGGGGTGCGCGGAACAAGGGTGAGCTCTGGAAGAGAGGGATATGGGTGGGGGAGGGGGAGAGATCTCGGAAGTGCTTACCAATTATCAGTTAGTCGCATCTGACGCATAAATTACTGGATGAATAAGTCCCGACTCGCGTTTAACGCCTATATTCATATCTGCGACGCTTACACACACAGGGAAACGGACCTGTATAATCGTCGTTGGCGGACCCGGGATTGGCAACCCGCCTCAAATCTCACCATGGAACCCGTTAGGGTATTTCGGCAGTCTCGTCTAAATCGGAAGTGACAAGCGTGGACTGAAAAGTGATTGAAAAATGTGATTTTACTATCGTTTTCAATTTGCCCACAGCCGCAACTAATAATGACGGTAAGGTGATACTCGGTATCACGTTTTAGGTATAATGTTTATGGTGTTCGAAAAGTATACAATACGAAATTGCACAACATCAAGTGCTATATCACACCTAATTTTTTTTTTTAAGAACTCGTAGTTTCGATGTTCATAAATCTGGTCTCGCCTCCTGAATTGAGCAATTGACACGATCTAACCAAGACAAGAATAGAGACGTCTCGTATCGAATGAACCCCAGTCTTGCGTGGAATACTAATTCCTTGCCAACCCCCCAACTTTGCGTTCGTAATTAACGCAAATTTTGGAGAGAGAATAAAAAAACTTGTGGCCGGATATGGTAAAGGGGGTGCAAATGGGGCTTTGGAGATTTGGCCTGCAACCATGCACTATATTGTGTCAGATCAACAATTAATTTTCGCCAGAACAGGGGCTTCTCAGTCAGGGTATTGTGCTGGAATATTATGTGAGGCCTGATCCTCACGTCCACTTTGCATCTAAATCTCTCCTTCTGGGACCACACGTTTACATAAGAGTACTTTGCACTTGTAGGAAAACAACGTTGTCGCAGCACGTCTATGGATCGGGCATTTAGGCATGAAACATAGGCATTAATCATATGGGAACAAATATGGGACAGAAATCGTGGAAACTCGACGACGAGCTGGCGAGGCTTAAGAATTTTTGGTACATAAATTAATTATATACCATTGCATCTTTAAAGCTTTGCTTAAACTTAAAGCTTTTTTATGTTGCTTTGGTTCAATACACAAGTGAGTTTAATACTTTAGCTTGCCAATTCAAATCGTAGATCAAAGTTCACACAAAATGACATTTCCATGAAAAAATCATGAATAGTCCTTGTATATGAGGTCTGTGTTACAAATCATCAAAAAGCATTTGTGAGAAAATTAGCGCTGTTCGAAAACTGTGATTTCTTTATTGATCTGATACGTGTTGGGTGAGGATGCAAATTCGAAATCTGTTAGGTATTTCCCGAAAAATGTATCCATTCCGGCTGGGGTCTGAAGAGGATATATGCGCCTGTCGAAATCTGCATGTAAACCCGTCCGGGGGTGAGACGTGACTGAAAACGTGCGACCAACGAACGCAAGGGTAGAGGTTGCTCGTAAAGCATTTGGTGAGAGGCAATATATCCGAAAGTCATAGCCATTATCATCGAGATTGGGGCTCAGCCGGTGTCTACTCACTAATGTAGGCCAAAATATAGCAGGCGATCACTCGGTCACTGACTGCATGTGTTGTTGTAGAAATGAGGGGCACTTCATTTTGATGCTGTCCTTTTTGCTCTTTAATTTATGCCTTGCCTTTTGAGATTGGACATTTTTTCCATATAACCCCCATTTTTATTGAAAATAGTCCAGACGTTCTTCTTCATATTATATTGTTTCGAAATGCAGGGGACGGCCAAACTATCCCATCAACGCCACAGCTATTCTTGGCCTTTGGTGGCGTTCCAGATATTCAGTTGGTTTGAGATCGATAATCTGAATGTCACTGAATCCATTAAACACTCATAACACTGATTCCATTGAACACGTTTTTGAATAATTACTGAAATGTACAAAGCTATAATGGGTTTGCGTTTTTCGAGGGTTCCCTCTCGTAGAAAACGAATTTTGGAATCCGAAAACGCTATCACCTTTTTAGCTCTACCCTTAAACCTCTTTAAGTAGGTCTAGCCTTTGAGCTTGTTTCTTTTTTGGAATTTACGTTTTTTGGTAACATTCATGACGAATGGACGTCACGCTGGGATCTGTTCTCTGCAATAAAAGTGATCTGGTTCAGAACGGCGGCTCTTTTGCAGTTTTGACACGATAAAATTCTATATTTGTTTCAACACTTATTTTTCCAGAACTGGGTTTTGTATCTTTTAGTGGAATATAAGTTTCTTTGTGTACGAACGCGTATTTTAATGGAGGACTGGATATGCTTGTGCCAAAATCGCGAGATATTTTTGGAGAAACGCCTCTATAAAACTTTAACAATTTTTTTTTCTCTTCTCTATACTTGCAACTTCTTTTTAACGCGGATCATATGGTGAGACAGGATTAGGAGTATATACAGGATTTGAAGAAAACTGTTTGCTGGAAACTTGTGTGTAGATAGAACAAGAAAAGGCAGACGCGAAAATTCTTCCTGTGTTTAGAAAGATGTATTTTATGATTTTTCGGTTTGGTGATGCTTTCCTTCTTGGAGTTCTTCTGCCTTTTAGCATATGCCTAAAAAGACACCGACACTGTAAAGTGGAAACAATAGCTTAAAGATTGGCGCCGCCTTATGGCCTGCAAATTTAAGGTAATGTTGATTAAGATGGGTTAACCGAGTATAGTAATGGCGAATGCGCATAATTACTAACAACTGAATGACAATAAATAAATGTCCGTTCATTCAATCACGCAACTTCCAGTTTTGCTACTCATATTGTCCCCACAAAATTAAAATTAAAATAATACCTGAAAACTTGACATTGAAGCATCTCTCTTTGTGGTTTTATGCGCTGCAACCCTTTTTTAAATATTGCAATATTTAAATAGCTTAATGTCAACTATTTTTTCCGATAAGGTCAAAATAAAACATCCGGTTATTAGATTGCTTAATTCGTATCTGTGATAAATGTTAGTTATTTTCGCGTTCAATTGTCTCGTGTGGCGTAATGGTTAGCGTGTCGAGCTGTTGTTTCCGTAATCGGGGGTTCGATTCCCGGTCGGATTCGATTGTTGTTTTTCATTTGTAAAATATTCAAACAATTTATTCTGTTGCTTCCACGAAGGAAGGGGGATATTGGGATATTGGGGGATTCGATGGAATCAATCCATCGAACATTGGCCATCATTTTTCCATGTTTGCCGAACGAGCCAATAGATGTCGCTGATGGTCTATGGGATTTTTCATAATTCGCGTCTGGAGTAGATCAGGCATGCCATGCCCGGTTTCCCCAATCTCGCGCTTGTCGGGTGGCGTTGTGGAGTGAAATTTCTCCGGTTAAACGCGTATTTTAATCTGTCTTAGATGTCGCGCGCGCCCTGCCTCAAGAGACTGCATCCATGTGCGTGCTTACGGGGGACAGACATCTGCGAGCATTTGTTGCCCGCCTTAAATTGTTTATTCTATTATTAGAGAGCGAGAGCGAGAGAGAGAGACACGAACGAGAGTGTCGTATATCACGTCGTACGCGCACCATCATTCCCTTAATCTGGAAAAGTTGGCTTTGGTGAAGAATTTCGAAAATCGAGGGCTGCCCGTACGCGCTATAGAACTTCTCGACTTGCATCATAGACACCTTGCGTCGTCGAGCGTTAGACAAGTCCGCCTTTTTTTTTTTTTTTTTGCCGCCGCCGTCTGCACCCTGGAATTCACTGGAGTGATCCGAATTTGGTGGCCGCCGTTCAGCAAATCAGGTTTCGCATCATTTGGTGGTAGCGGCGGTGAATTTGAAACGTTCGACGCAACCCCCCCCCCCTTCCCCCCACCCAACTCGAAGATTTTTGATGGAAAAACGACCATGCGACTCCGCACATGGGCTCGCGCCAGTGCAGTGTGATGTTGTGTGCTTGAGACGAGCTTCGAAATTCATTTCATCCTTTTTTGTACTTTTAACCACCAATCTAATTTGAGCACCGTCAAGTTCTAGAACCCCACATTTTTTGTCTTTCAAATTCCGTTTTGCTAGATTTTCCACCAGTCGTATATTTTGTTGTTACGGCCAACACATGAGTGAGTATAGGCATTCGCGGACGAGAGACGACAACTCAATCTTACCATTCCTTATACTCTGTAGTCACACATTTCATCACCAATTACAATTCAAAACACATTTACATTATTTATATATAAGATGAGAAAATTTACGATAAGATTACAAAATACGATTTCCATAAAAGATTGATTCTGTAGGCGACGACACTGCGTGGAAATTCCATCTTTCTCTGAAAAAGTGTTTTCATTTGGCGTTCGCCGCCAGCTGCGCTGCTATCGCTCTCCCTTTTAGCCGCGATCAGACCAAATAAAAGTGGGGTCTTACCGGGGAAAGAGGTAAAAATGGGGTATATCTCAGAAGCGTAGCATTCGGTTAGCAAAATAAATAGGCAAATAAATTTTATCGCGTGTGTCGCGTGTGCCAGGACAATTCGTGCAAAACCGAAAGCCAAGACTTGTGGCGTGCCGCGGCATATACCATTGGCTGTCAGCCGCAACAAAAATAATAGCAATTTAGGTGGAATTACAAACTGCATTTAGAGATGGAGTAGATACAGTACATGCTCTGGCAATTCTCTCTCAATTCACACAAAGGCCGCGTGTACGGCTGTAATTATAGGCTTTGCGTTAAAACTGTGTTGAGACTTCGTAGAATAACATATTCAGAAGGGAAATACGAAATCAGTCAACTAAAAAAATGTTTCACTTAAGAAGACTACTTGTCTCGTCAATATTACCTTGACCATAGACGTCGGTACATTAGACTAAACTTGAGACGGCTGTTCTACTCATTTTTAATCCTGTAAATGATTCAAATGCATGTTTTCTAAATTTTAGAGAAATTAAATTAATTGTTGTCAAACAGCATCTTAAAAAAATTGCACTTATTCAGATAATAGCACCTTCGGTTACATGAATGCCTTATTTACATGATTACTGTCAATCATTTTTCATGGAAACCTGACAAATGGTTTTCGTGGTTATCAAACGTGTTATATTGTACAAGGAAGCGTTATGTTTAACGGATTGTACATTTATTATACACATTTAAGGTGCAACGGTTTACGTATAAATTTAGAATTTCATTTTTACATTGCATTAAATTTATATGTACCGAAGAAGTCGCCTAATTTAATAGGATACCGTTCAGTCTTGTTTTTTTCAGTTTTGACTTTGTTTATGGGGCTTTCCAGCACGCCAACGTAAGATATTGCCTCGTCTCTGTTTTTGCCATTACATTTTTTTCTGCCAAAAAACAGTTTTTTTCAGTTCGTATTTTTTCTGCAGTCACCATGCCCATACCAGGACAAGCATACCGCGAACACTTGAGTAACTTTTTATGGGCAACCAAAATTTTCAACAAATTTATTTCAAACTGTGCGCACTTGATTTATGTTTTCAAACTGTGTTCGGAACGATGTCGTAAATTTATTTAAATTTAAAGTAATAATGACAACACACAATTTAGATGGCGTTCTTACGCTGATTCTTTTCTGATTTATTAATAATAATGCAATGTTCCAGTCGATAACTGAAATATTCCAGGGCATGTGAGAACACCAATGATTTGATTGCATTCCATAGATAAGGGGGGAAATTGGGGGGAGGGACGATCCAGAGTTTGATTCCTGGCACTGATTTATTCGATCTCAGGATGCTGCAACAATGAGCTTAAAAATAGTACGTAAAATACAGTACACAATACCAGTTCGCAAAAGAAAACATGTAAGCACCTCTGAACTGAAACATCCAGGCACATTTCCGCAAGGTTTGATTCCACCAAGCACAAATAACTGCATTAAATATTATGCCACCGCCGTAAACAATGTTCGATCAACATTTTATGCTCAAAATATTTTCAAGAATAATTAATTTTTATCAAAAGCCTGCAAAAATATTACAAAATGCCTGGCTAACATAATAGTTACTCCAAGAGTGGTTAATCGAAATGGCGGATTTCGCTTCATTCAGCATCGATGTGGTGACAAAATTTAAAATGAGATTTTGATAAATGACCACCATCTATATAAATTTACTGCCCACTTTAGTTAACCACTCACCTCAGCTTTAACATGTAGTCACCATATTGGATTATATCAAATATATCTTTAAGAATCCTCTTTGTGTGGTCACAGTTGGTCATAGTATTTCTGCTTTTCCGAAAGAAATTTTCGCACCTTGGCTTTCTAGATGTACTGTACATTATTGCTCGACTCGAGATAATTTGCACATCTCGAATTTAGCTAGCGAAAGACAAAAAAAAATCCAGACACACACACTGACTGCAGCATCTCCAAAACCCATTCGGCAGTGGAGCGAGTCTTTGTGGTTTCTTTTCGAAGCTATTCTGTACGGATCACTAATTTAGTGACACTTTTATTTCTGGAAAACAAAATATATACGACATTTCCTGCGCATGCCTTGGAACTATAGCCGAAAACGAATTCCTTTACGTGCAGCGTTTACACGTACATGTATGTATGTGCCTCGCCAATTTTGTCAAACCATTGGTAGTAGTAGGTCTGTTACATTGCTTGCTCAATTCCTTTTTTTTCTTCTCCTTTTTTCTTAGTCAGACCTGTTTAATCGCTTGCTACAATTTTTTTCTTTTTATAAAAAAAAGCAATGCATTTGGCAAATTGCCAAATGATATCATTTTTACTTTTTCATTATTTGTTTTAAATTCGAATCCATTCCATTCATATTCAGCGCTCAACGATTGTTTTTTTTTAATAGACAATTTGACATTTGAACGAAATATATGCTGACGAATGGAAATGGAGCATTTCCCGCGATTTATCTTCGACAGAACTTCTCTGGACGTTTATCTTCACTTTCACTGACGAGGCCGAGCACTGCAATTTATCTGTAAACCGCAAACGGCATCTGCAATCCGTTGTCATCGTGGCGACTGTCGCAAACTCTTTTGTGTGGACGGATCTTCGCCGCAGAAATTCTTGTGAAAATTGCAGAAGGAACTTTTCACGGTATAATCTAGATTATTCGTTACCAAAGTTGGCAACGAGGTTGAGTGCGCTGGAATTATCCGGGCACTGCTGCATGCTATATAGTTGCAGGGCCTAATCACTTATTTGTTGTCTCAACTTTTTTTTTGTTAACGTCATGGGCAAGAGGATTTACTTGTACGACGACTACGTGCACAAGTTGGTCACAAACTCACACAATATGCATTGTTTGAACGCGGATGGGATTTAATTAACGTTTAAAAATACACCAGAGTTGGGGGGTTTGGATGGATGAGTAAATTTCGGAGTCACTGATAAATTATATTTTTTGCCGGATGCGGTTTGGCTTGGTTGCCGAAGATTTGTCATTTACCCTCATTTGTTGGCGACGCTAAGGTGGAATGAGATGGAGAAAGTCTGGGGGATGGGATACACCGGGTAGCTTGAAATGTAGAGGGGAGGGCTGGATTTGTGAGGAGGGGGAACAGTTCTCGACTCTTACAAAGATTTGTGGCGAAAAGCCGCCGAATTTGATGTCAAAACGTTGCACTTTTGCTCTACAGCAAAACCAATTACCGAACCGTTTTCTCTTACTTTTTTTTTCGTTTACTGCACAAATTATTTTTTCCGCCTCGTCTAAACTGAATTTGTTTGGAGATTCAAAGACGCATGCATATGTATATATATATACACTGTGAGTCATAAAACAGTAGAGTAGACCCCAATAAGAAATACGCAACTTCGTGAAAAATACTTCGGTTTAAATGAAATTTGGGACTTACATAGAACAATAATGTAGGAACAAAAATAAATATTAAAAAATGTACTCAAAAATGTTCTCCGGTGACCTTTACACAAGCCCGGAGTCTAACGCGTCATTCTGTTGATTAACGAATCGATTATATGCGTTGATAATAATATTTTACTATTTCCGGTCTTATCGAAACTCTGTTTTTGTCGCAATTACCAGGTCTAATTAAACAATAGCAAAATATTATTATAACAAACGAGTTCGCCACTCGGTTCGTCTTTCATTCGGTGCTGTCCCGAATTCACCATTTTCGATTTACTATCATCACACATAGACGTTTCTTTCTTTAAATGAAGACGATCGTTTTGACTGTTTATTGCGCTGATACAGAGGACAACTTCTCATATGTAAACCAGATAAAATCAAACAAGATGTGCAGGATATTTTAGCAGCTGTTTGGATCGTTTCAGTCTGACCTTCTTGTTGGCATCAGTCAGCAATGTGGCGCGCCACTTAGGAGAAATATAATTAAGCCGATATGCAGCACCACCTGTGCGAGGCAAATTTGAATCTCAACTAAATAAAGTAGAACGCTACAAAATTTCATTTAAATCGAAGCAATTTTCACGAAGTTATGGATATATTTTATAGGGGTCTACGTTTTTATGACTCACAGTGTATATGCGGTTTTGTATTTAGTGGCGGGGCGGGGCTTTCTTCGTGACTTTCGTCGAGTGTACACAAGCGCAAAGGTATGACATGAGAAATTAACAATCGACGACCGAAATAACGTAAGATTGATGGCTACTTATTTGTGGGGACGGCTGAAGCTCACATTTGACGCAGTGCGTGTGTGTACTACGATGTGAAAATCAGTATTTCTCCACTATCTTTGGAGTCATTGGTTGGCCATACCGTCCGTGTAAGTGGAAAGAAACCCACGAACATAGAAAATGTGCAATTATATTTGAAACAGCTTATTGCCAGATAAACCACATTCCTGGATTATTTCTCACAAAGTTGCATGCTCGTGTTAGGGATGACACATTTGGCGCACATCGGCGGTTGAGTTCAGATCTGACGGCACCTTCAGGTTCCTGCAGGCCCACACATCATTGCGCCTAACAAGTTTTCTGGCACACTGATTTAGGTATTGACTAAAAATGTAATGATCATTCAATGAGTTTGAAGTGAGAACAGTTACTTTCACAAACACCTAGACTATATGACTAGTTCCTATAGCTTTTATCAGTAATCACAAATTAACGCGAAGTCGATGGTAGTAAATACAAAAAAATAAAAATATTGGAGGACAAGCAATCTTGAAACTCGGCTACAGAAATTGAAGGTAAAGTACAATATAATTTTACTTCAAAAGTCTCACATAAAACAGGAATGTAATATTACAAAATTAATCTACGAACTTGAATTTTATAAACCATTCTCGCACAGTGCATCCTTTATAGAAATTGTTGTCAAACGTTTTTTGATGATTTTGAGTTGCCTCAATTTCTTTATGGCCAAGTTTGAACTTTTACAGTGCCAGAAGTCAAAAATTATGTTTGTTTTAGACCGTAAGAGGGCTGCAATAAAAACGAAATTAAATTTGCCAATGAGTGAATGAATGAGGGAACGTTATTATCAAAGTTTTTCTTTCAATCATAAGTCAGACAATGCAAAAATGCTGGAAACGTTTTTAATGATCCAATAAGTGTAATCTAATTAGCTAATCTTTATTGACCACTTTACCCATTTCTTGTATATTTCGCATATCGAAGTGTAATAATTATTTGTTGTAACCGACATGCACATAATCGATTCAAAGATATTATATCAAACATCTAGTTTACATTTTCTAATCAGCTATTGCTTATAGATTGGCTACCTTGCATTCTAGCAATAGAATTGCTTAATAAGTCAACTTCGGGGGCATCCACAATTAATCAATTAAAATCGGTTTCAAGCCTTTGTTCGCCCTATTGAACCCTTTAAATACGTGTAGATTAGATGAATTATATTTTTCACTTGCAATTTGCGATTTATTATCTTGTAAATAGGTTTAAACACTTGTGTTTTGCATTTCTTTTTTAAATAATTTTATTTTCCGAAACACAAGTGTCATTTAGCTGGCACTGACGTAATCAACTATTACTTGTACATGAAAATGAAACTCGATGACTTGTGGCGCAAATGTCTAATGTACAGCCTCTCCAAACAATTTTATTGTTTACGTAGTTCTAGTTACAAAATCATTTGATGTACGAATATACGGTATGCATGCAGTAGAACACTCTACAATATAATTTACTGTTAGCCATTCTTTCTTTAATAGACTCTACAACAATGGTTCTCAGACTAGCTGTCATAATAGAAGTGTTTTGGCTGAATCTTGAACTTGTATTTTTAGCAAGACGCGTTCTGACAAGTGGTAAGCGGAGGCCAATCGTCAAATAAAGCGTACATCATTTCGTAACGCGTCCACATTGAAAGTTTTGGTGCATATCGGTTCAGGCCTTGCTTGCATCAAATATACGATGTATAAGAAAGAATGCGAAACTCATTCGTTCGTAAGTCCGAAGATTCGTATTTCTTAGTTTGAAAAACAGGGCTCGAATCACTTTCGCCAATGAATTATGTGAAACCCGAGTCGATAATCAAATCACTTGTCCACATACAGTGCATGGAATGTACTCAACAGAGTCATAATAAAATTGAAAAATAAACGCTGAACTAAAAGTGTACATACATGGTGTATACGCATAGCCAGTGGATGCGTCACCAGCGATGCTTTTAATTTCCCATTCATTTGTTGAAAGTGAAACGTTCAACTCGCTCGTTCATGGCTACAGTTTCGAAACCAGTGTTCGTTCTGTAATTAATTGTTCTCGTGATGAATCACGGTCAGAAAATGTGATTGTTTTGCAATTTGCTTGGCGTCGTTTTGTTGTTGAGTTTCTTAAGTGTTGTAGTACGTACAACATGTGCATACATCACAACTAGAGAAACACTTAAGGAAAAGTTGACGGATTATGTTGCATTCTTGATTGAAATTCTACGTTTACTTTAAGCACAAACAAAATCCGGGCTTGTTTTTCATATCGAACATATTTTAAATTATTAATATAATATAGAAAAATAGGTATTTGTAATTCAAGATCATTTGGAAAATTAAGACTACTTTAAACCCTCGTCATCGAGAATTCTTAGTGCAGCAAAGATAAGGAAAACAGTGTACTGACTCATCAAATCTGATTGCTCTGTAATGTTTTGATTAAACTGAAATATCATATTTTACCAGAATATCTAGTAAAGTGATCGTTTATGTTTTTCACATTACCTTCGAGCAGCTTAGATTCATGATCCATGCCAATATTGGATTCCAGTCAAGATTCCTGAAAATTAAAGTCATGCGATTCTTCCTAGTATGGTGAAAGAAACGTTATGGAACCAAACGCAAACTGTCAAAATTAAAATTAAAAATAGACACGTCAAACACTCGCATTAATTTGACATAATCTGTAATTTCGATTGTCATACAGTGTACAAGCAACAAATATGATGCGCCCAGATGGCTCAAGAACGTCAAAATATGTATAACATTGATGAAAAGAAAATGGAAAAACGCTCTATAGGACGATGCAACGCCGTCTAGTGATAAAGCGAGATGCGATTAGAAGACAGTATACACGAGCGTCGAGAATTTTATCTGAAATCCAATGACGTGTGGATGGCACATTACTAACGACGCCCACCATTCCAATATTTTGTTATTTAAAAGTAATTTTGTGGTCATTAATATTGGATCAGTTTGTAATGACTGAGCCAGGTTAAACAATAGAGGGGAGAATGCTTCATATGCATTCGCACACCAGGCATTCGATGCGGAATTTTACCGCCACCTTCGACATTGGCATTCATTATTTATAAATTATAGAATGATTGAAGCTTTAAATGTATATATGTGGAGCGAGCTCACTTTCAACGTATCGATCTAGATGAATGGGTTGGCCTTCTTGCGCGGCATATGGCCAACATGAATATGCGAAGCAAAAGATTAATTAAACAGACAAGCTGTCAACCTTTGAAAACACAATTAATTATTCGTGTTTTACATATTATAATTTTCCCCCCTCACACTCAACAAACAGGGAAGTCACCGAAATGTTCCGATAGAAAAACATAAAATATTCGAGCAGAGTTTGATCAGTCTTTTATTATTACATTCTCGTTCCAAACTTACATTTGATATTGTTGGGCAAATCACAAATATTTTTTAACAATTAATTAACAAAACTAAAGTAATTTTTACAACAAAAAAAATAGGTCAGCACATATTTTCTGAGACACAACACCCTAATTACGAGTATTTAATATCTTATATTTTTTTGCTCCGAGAAAATGTAATCTATCAGGATAGAAAGCTAGACGCAATCGTAAAGTGAAATTGGGTTTATACTTGTATATAATATATACTGCATACACACGCTTTATCTAATTAATTTTGTAACTGATGCTGTATACTTCGACTTTCATTTCTAGGGAACAGCCATGTTTAAAAAATATGTGCCCAAGTATACCAAGTACAAGTACAGTAGATACTGTAGCCGACTAGCACATTTTCTCCATCTATTGTTATCGGTTTCATACTGTTATAGGCATGGCATACGCGTTGTCATACAAAATATAGCCACATTCTGGCCTTTAGCTTGCCAACGCTCTCTATTAAGGTTTAATGTAATATCGGATGGATTGAACGTTTGAGAGAGTGCATATACAAAGTTCTCATGTGCATACAAACGTATATACACACACGCACATTTAGGAAGGAAGGACCTATATTCTGAAAGCGTGGAAAATTTTACTGCACTCATTAAGCGAGAAAACATCGTAAAAAAATTGATCTCCGTTTTTAGGTCTCAGAGTAATTTCCTGAGCGAACATTTACTGTTAAAACGGTAATCTAAAAGTGCGAGAAAAATCGACTTTATTAACTTTGTTTCGTGCTGCAAATTGGCGACTCATTTCCCCTAATAACATTTGGCAAACATTCGTCGAAAAGGGTCGCCCTGTTATCTACTTAGGCCATGCCATAGGAAATAGATGGTGGGGGTTGGGGGATGGTGGAGGGAGTGGTGGGTGGTGGGATGGGAGAAACCAATAATTTTTTTTCACCCGCCTGTGGGTTATTGGATCACTAATTTAGCTGCATCGACTGCTGCGTTACTTTAAGTGCCGCTGTAGAAGATTAAAAAACCTTCCCGGTATTATTAAAATATTATGTCAGCGGATATTGTCTAGTCGCGATCGATCCTCGGATTGCGGTACAAAATAGTTAACTTTTTTTACGCGTTTTCTTCCGTCAAATTACTTCCACTAAACGGATATTAGCAACCTAAAAACGAAATTGTAGCTATCACTGAAAACAAATTTCATTCAAATGAGTTAGGCATTCTGATCGACCCTCTTCTTCCGCCAATATAATATTGTAATATTTAATATTTAACTATACCATTATATAAGAAAATCACCTTAGGCGTGTAGTTTTACAATTATTTAGAAGAAAATAGTTTTGGCTATATTTTTTTATTTGAGTCGTTTTCTTGAGATCTGTCTCTTTTTATGCCTAACAAAATATTGTTCGCTCCCACACAATGCCAACACTGGCCTGTCACTTTTGAACTCGGTATAAATTAACAGCTCAAGTGATTTAACAGTATTGCATGTACCTACCATCCTTCTCCCTACCACTAACCAAATATGTTTTTGTAACCAGACATAGACAATTTTCACTTATATCAGGAAAACGCGTTTCGAAATTTCAGTGAACGATTGAATATTGTAATAATGTGATTTTTAAATAGGAATAGTAGGAATAGTAGGAATAGTAGAAATATTAGGAATAGTAGGAATAGTAGGAATAGGAATAGGAATATTAGGCTATTTTAATAAAAACAAGCTGATCAGCTAGCGTCTCTTATTTTAGGAACAATTATCTCAGGATCACGCGAACCCAGTAATCTACGATTTAATGTCGTATCACTTGGTGTCTCATTATGTACAGAATTTCTCGAGCTATTTAGAATGTAAAAACAAGATTCTCTAACTTGAATTGATTTTCGAAAATGCCAGGCCCGACATCCGAGACAGAATAGACTGAAATCAGCGTAACAGTTTTATAGCAGTTTCAATAATGTGAAGTTCCGAGACAAACCGTAGGCGACAAAATCAACATCACTGCGTGCGCAAAAAGGAGCATTTATAGATTATATAATTAAGTTTAGGAAGATGATTAGAGCTGAGCTTTTTCGTCGCGCAGGAAATTCTATATAATAATGCCAGCCGCTTCGAAGCGGCTCACTTTTTGTCTACAAAAAAGTCAATCTTTCTAGAAATTGAATTTATTCGATTAACATGATTACTCGAACGACAGAGAAAATTAAAGTTCCTTCGTTTTCTGGCTATCTGACACGCACGCACATATTATAAGTGCTGAATGCTCTTTTTCTAGCGCTAGCAAAAATCTATATTGGGCTTATACAAATTTTAGACACATACATTTGTATTTACATGTCTATATACATATATATATATGCAGGCCATTAAGATCATTACCTCGACAGAACTGAAAATTAGAGCAAAGGGGGTGTACACGTTCGAATGCATGTATTGAATCAATACTGAACAAGTCTTCTAAGAATTTTTCTAACAGGTCATGAACCTGTTTTTAGTTGAACATCACTAGAATTGCAATTGCAAAGAGGCGAACTAATAAAGTTGAAAATTAATTTAAATTTTAATCTCCAGTCACGCTGAATGGTTAACTGAGTTTACTTATTACCAAAGATATATACTATAATATATATACTCGGATTTTAGCTCGGGTGCTCCCCACATATATTGAAGTCTGAGTCGCCTGGAAGACGACTGTCTTATCATTGTGTTATTCTGATTAAAATAAAATTTACAAGCGCAGGGCTCGAAAATAGTTAATA
>JAQGBY010004551.1:0-16366 GCA_034698785.1 Mycogona germanica | reverse complement strand
ATTACAGTTCCAACCACATACTATTACCGGAATAATATTTTCAATATAAAAACCAAATAAAATAAAATAACAATATTATAGTGGAGACGCCATATTTGAATTTTGCAGGCGAAGGGTTGTCTTTTAAGAAACTTTAAATGGCTAATTTAGCGAGAAATACGCAAAATTGAGATCTGAAATAACTTGCGCTAGACTACAAATTTGAGGAACTCACTACAGAGTACAGGTAAAATTTTATTCGATTTAGTCAAGCCGTTCGTAAGTAAACTTATGATTATAATATACAATGGCCAAAATGTCTGGAAAAGACGAAGAAAAAACATTTTGAGAAACTGAAGACAAACCCGATTTAAATATTCACATTAATGGGCATGTCTGCCATGAGAAATAGCAATACGCTGAATGCACAATGCCTCAACAAAAATGCAAGTTTGAATGGATTTCCCCCCACTAATATTCATAGTTCGTCATTCCGGATCAAAATTTAACATTTTCCGTATGTCGTCACAAGAGTGCCGCGACCTTCATTCAAGGGGCTGCATGTACTGCAACCCCCCAAAACACAACGCACAAACACATAATGATGGATAACAAAATCAGCTTTTTCCAGGCATTAATTAATGATTCGCGAGTTAACGAAGCATTCATGGCTCTTGGGTTCGGATAACAGCCTAATGAGTTACACGATATCGGTACATAATCGAATAATTTGACTGATCTAGACGAAATAGAGAGAGAGAACTGCGTGGGTTTGGTGGTCGCTGTTACAAAACAAGAGGGAGAGAGTTTGTCGAATTAATTCACCCCGGGGGTTCGAGTCCATTAATTCGCCCATTAAACTACGCGTCGGATTAGAACCGCCTTACTAAGCTGCATGCGCAGAACGCACAAAACCAACACCTATTCATCCTCGATGTCGCCAAACAGGAAAATAGGACTTCGGCGCTGGCGGCTCGCACTAAGGGGACAAGTAGAGGCCAGGCCGTTTTCAAAAATATTAAACAAACATATTGATTACAGTCAACGTTCTCTTCTGAGTTAGGGGATTGTTTGCTCCAAGGAAATGTCATTTTGTTTTGGTCCAACATATTCGTGAGTTTGAAAATATTCAGCGTGGTCTAAACAAAATTACAATCCCATGGAGAAAAACGTAAAAATGGGTCGAGTGTTGTTTAACCGATCGGCACAAAGCTTGGTTCGATTCCAGGCGCGGGCTCTCGTTTATTTTTTACTACCTTGATGCAATTTGCCAACGCATGACAGCACCATCTAACGGCTATCTGGTGTATTCCTCCATACGGCTACCAAATGTATCAGATATAGAGGCCGCCAAATCTCATTATACATTTGACTAAACACGTCTGGCTCTGGCTTCTACTAAATGCATGACTGGATATATACATACAGTGACCAACGCGAACAAGGTTCGAATGTTTTTATTCCCACGAAACCCAACATCCCCAATTGATGGCCGATACAAAAAGTGGTAGACATTGCACCTGCTAACTGAGGCAGTGATGAACCCGACGATAATTACTGTCTTTACGGCTGGTTTTTTTTGTTCCAAATATAATTGAGCGAATCGTGTTTCAGCAAACCTCATTTGCGGCGACACGTGACTGGCATGCAACTCTTCCATCGAGGAAATACCAATTTGCCTTCAAAAAATACTTGCCCCAAGATCTAGGCAGTTCACATAGAGAAAGAATTTGTATTTTGCGCTCCAGCATTGTCCATGTACATCAATGAACGAACTTTTCATCGATATTTTCACATAAAACGTAACCAAAACTTACAAAATAAAAATTAAAAGAAACCAGTTGGGTATATTCCAATCGGTTCCAACCAAACCTTTTTTTTTAACAAAACAATCATGGAATTTATCCAAATGGAAAATTAGAAATCCATAGCTCAAACAATTCTTTTGAACCAAAATGTTGCCAAGGTGCAGTCCTTTCTATCATTCCGTTAATATAAATATTAAATGAATATCGATAAGCGTGTACATGGAATTTGTAAAGTAATATCAGACCAAAGTTGGGGGATATTCATAAATTCATCGAAACTGTTTCACCGAAACACCCAGAATATGCACGTTTAACTCGACTAACTAATTACTATTTTTGTAATAACATTTGAGATTTTTTGCTCTTTACAATTTTTTTCTCAGGTAAGCCAATATTTCAGTCGTAAATTTTATGAACGTCTCCGGATCACATATTGTTTCGTCATACCGACAACAAAACGAACAAGAAATTGGGGTTCGTAGAGAAAGCGTCCAATGAACATACACGATATAAACGACAGTCTGTTCCTGCTATCACGAATTATAGACTAATCAAAAATGAATCAATTTCACTTTTGTTGACGTCACTCTGCGTAGCGTGACCCACATCTCTTCCTATAAAACTGCTTTCACGCGATAATGCATTTAAAAAAAAAACATTATTGTACACGGCGACTACATACTGCAAATACGAGACAAGTATATAACATTGCTCTCAGAATCAATCCAACGTGGCTTATAATCAGCGAATGGAAAGGTGTCAGAGTAGTCGGAAGGTTTACACAGAAAGAGAGCGAGAGAAATCCAGCAGCGCCAAATGTCAGAACAAATAATAAATTTTTACTTGTATATATATAAATATATAAATATATATGTATACCCGTATCTACCCGGTCTGATCCATTTAGTCGTAAGAAAGTGACATGCGGCTGGAAAAAAAGAATGCTTCATGTCGTGTTTGGCTGCGATACACTGCGCACGTCTAATAATACAGAAAGGAGGTAGGTGCACCCAGTGAACCGAGAAAATTGCTGACCCGTACAGCCCGTGTATACTTTGAATGCGACCGCTGCGCCCTCTACGATACATTAGTCGATAGGCGATTCGGAAGCACGTACAGGAACACATTACGTTTGAGGGAGCATTCTAAAAAACAAAAACCTTGGTTAGACAAACTGAGCATTAATAATAATAATAATAATAATTATTAAAACTCATCATTCTATGTCTCTTAGTTGCTTGCGTCGCTTGAAATAAACGAAATTCTTATTTCAATTCGTTTAACAAAAACCCTTATTATAAAAGTCGTAAGCGTGACAAAGCGGAGAAAAGCGTAAAAAGAAGCGCCAAGATAATATTCAATATTTCGAATCATTAAGGGCATCACAATTGGTATTCAATTAATGTGTGTCACCATAATGACTTACACGCTCTGACGGCCTCTCTCTACATGGCATGCCTTGAGAAAGTATTTATTTATAATTTCGGAACATGTAATTACCCGTACCAGTAATTTCATCTATATATCGCGTGACAGACGATCAATTAGCGAATTTCGCAACCTCGATTGTCTTAATCGCGATCGAATCGTTTTTTTTATAATTCTGCCCTCCGCGCTGTGTCCACACATTCATAATGCGTGATTTCAGGCATTCAAGATTGGTCACGACCAAAAATTCAACAGCGATAACTCTCACAAACTTCATAAAATAAATGATTTATCTTTTTACTCAAAAAGTAATTTTTTCGCGACACTTCCGACACTCTTGAAACCCCAGCCCATTTGTTAAAAACGAGAGATCATTAAAAATTGAACGCTGCGACACGCCGATACTACCCCGTCATACCAACATATATACATAATGCATATGCGACTGGTTTTTTTAATAGCATGAAACACCCCCACCACCACCACCATTCCCCCACCCGACGGACGGGTCATCCGAATGTCGTCTGCGCGACCCACACGGGTCTCTCTCTCCCGGGTTGACGTATATTTTAATATTAGACATCAGCAGCAACAGCAGCCCAACCTACACACAAGTAGAAGGCGGGGATTTTAGGATTTTAAAAACGTTCATCGTCGTCTTTCATAAGAACGAAGAGAGTGAGAGAGAGAACCCTCATCGAGTGCTGTTCGAAAAGTTTCGACCTGAGATCTGCACTTTTGAACAACGCATGCAGTAGGTTCGTAAGTTTCACTGAAAATTAACCACTATTTTTCCCTAAACTGATTTTACGAGAACATCTATCATGTAAATATAATTTGACGACGCTGTGTTTACTCGACAACAGATCAGAAAGGTCAAGAAACAGCTAACTAACCTTATAAGATATGATAAGATATGAATTAAGAGGAGAAAATAGAGCATGCTGAGGCATGCCAACGAGTTCTAGGACTTTAAGTAAATCCCCACCTAGGCAGCAACTGAAAACTCCGCCTACGAATCGCGACCTCAATGCTTTCTAGACCCTCATGTTTGGTGGTTAAATTCAACATAGGCCATCTTTCAATTCTTTAAATGTTGTCAACAGACTTAGCTTTCAATTTGAGGACACCGTTTGCATGACCAATCAGTTTTATTTACAACTAGAATTCGTTTCAATCTACTTCCTAACTAATCGACCGGCCTTGAGTCGCAGCGCCATCTATTTAATCTGACACCCGACGTTTTCTGTACGCACATATTAAAGTCGCGCGCGCTCTTCGGGAACAATTTTTCCAACTCGATCCAAATAAAAATGAAACGAACGACTTTTAATATATTTTTTAATTATTTGGAGCCGGCGGCCAAAAAACAGCTTGGCAGCAGCGTCCACGCCCAAAAATTGAATGCCGCCCATTTTGCACCACGTTCGGCGAGAGGACGGCGGTGCAATTTCGAAAGTTCTATTATGGAGACAAATCATGGGGCGACTTTTTTATTTTTTTCAAGTGGCCTCGGCCTGTTATCGATCGTTCGGGGCGTCTATACAATACGTTCGCTATGTAATTAATTGAAATCTAGGCTGCTAATACGCGCGACGTCTAATTTGCATATTGTATGTGTGTGTGTGTGTGTGTGTGTGGAGAGCGCCTTGACTATAATGGGCAAATACATACCTACCATTTGGACCCTATCCAATATTTAGAGATTATACACTATTTTGGCGGAAGTATAATGGGGCGCCGGAGGAAAGGGGAGGCAGGAGGGTGGAGGGGACATGGTGAATCGACCGGGGCAAGCTGACACTTTCGGTGGACTTCTAGCTGATGATCGGTCGCGTTGACAAATTCATTCCGACTATTTTGAACACTGTACGTCGAGATGCGAGCTTGCTAAAAGTCAAATGTGTTGCGGTTCAACTGGTTGCGAATTGGTTTCACTATTCGGTACTTTCTTTGTGAATTTATTAATATTCCAATTTTTATTGTTGATCAACTGGTTTTCATTAGATTATATCCTTTTATTATGGTTTCACTATTTATTACATTATGGGTTTGCCAATTTCTTTCTTTGTGAATATAATTGCTATTCTGATTTTTATTTTGAAATGTATTATTATGGATTAACGATTGCCGACAATTGGTGTACAACAACATTTTTTCAAAGAAGAAACACTCTTTTGTGCCGATGGCTCTCGAATGTACTCGGAAACGTTGTTGCGGAATAGCGCCATTGGAAATTTGGAAATAGGCAGCCCCCGGCCATCAGCAATCACTAAAAGCACGCCCCCTATGCGGTGAAGCCCAAATGCGACCATACCAGGGTTGTATCGTCGACCGAACAGGGGTGCACTTTTCGGATCGGCCTAAAACATAATAGCATTTTTTATCAAGTCACCTCGGTAGCAATAGGCCTAATAATGGTACATTCTTCGTACGCCGTTGTGTATACCGGTTGGCGAAAAGTACAAATAATGTACGAGCTGCGGTTGCTTGCTGCAGCAGCACACATGCATGGCCGCTGCCAGTGTACAAGTTCCTCCTGAGTCAAGTGGTGTCCAAAATTCAGACTGAAAACAACACAGGATAACCTCCGAACATGAACAATTACTATTATTGGAGGATTAAAATTCAACTGATAGTATTGACACGTTCACATAGACAATGGAATCTCACAATTTGTTACACTTATATTGAAAGCATTTGAAACTGCCTTTACTGGTTGCGACTTCTTTCATTTTTAGTTTATAAATCTGTGAATGGAAAATGTCACTTAAATATAGTATAAAATAAAATATTCATAATAAATTCATAATGAAGAAGTCTCCGGGACAGCACCGGACGAAAAAAGACGACCAGAGTCGACGAATACTGTCTGACGAATTTCGTCCGGTGCTGTCCCGGAGACTAGTTCATTATGAATTCGTTATGAATTTATTATGAATATTTTATTTTATTATATTTCAAGTACGACTTTATCTACTTATAGTGTTTAAATATAGTACGTCATCGAAAAATAAGAATCCAGTCAAGAGAGAGCGAAGAAGCTCGAAACTTTCCTGAAAATCCGTTCCAGTGTACGTTTCTATTTCGTGAGAACAAAAATTAATGACACTTACCTGCCATACGAGGCAGACTCTAAATTTCGTTATGTTAGAGAAAATAACTGATCAAAAGCGATATCAGTTTTGTTTCCAGTTTGGCTGGTGTGACTCTCGATGCGCTTCAATTTTACGCAGGATCTTAAGAGGCTAAGTATGCGATCGTGCATTGCAAAAAAGCAAGCAAAGCAAGCAAGCAAGCCGGTGGAATTTGAATGAAGTCACGTGATATTCTCCTCCAGTGCCATGCTATCATCATCATCAGCATCATATAGAACCGACTTCACCCCACCAACCAGCCACCCCTCAGTCCATCCCCTACCCACCACGCGTGTCCTCCTGGAACCTTTTCCCCTCGCCCGTTACAGTAGACCAGGAATGGCAACTGAACTAGGTATCTGACGAATTTCAAATATGTAGTCACTTTCCAAATTACAAAAAAAGGTAACATCAATTTAAAAATTTTTTTTTTTCGATGTTTAAAACAAGACATCGATAATATAAGTGTGCAATTAAAATTTATAATTGAAATTTGCAATTCCCCTCCCAATCAACTGTAGTCAACAGCACTACAGGCGTTCTGTACCCCTCATGGTGCTTAGGCACTTCCAGTACCCCGGGATCGAAATTTTCTAGAGTCCTCGCCGGGAATCGAACCCGTGACCGCCGAGCCAGTTAGTCGCATTACCGACTTGTTACAGAAATTTACAATTAAAATTCACCAAATAGGATTGAATATGGAAATAAATGTATTCTCGCGATGACCTGAGTCAGCCAATATTGATTGATCCCATCACAACTCTACCCATCTCAACGTGTCAACTTCATACGATAGGTGGGAGATTCGAGTAATCGCCTCTGAACTGATAAACGAAATCAATTACAAATTAATAATATAAACATTGCATTAAACGTGAACTATTTGTTGGGAATCGGAGCCTAGGAGTATATAAAGTAAGGAAGGCGTTATCTATATACTGTATAACTTTATCCCCCCACAATGCCTCCTCCCCACGTCTTCCTCCCCTCACCAAGCCCGTAATTCCTTAAAAACACTTTTTCCATATTTACATTCAACGTTATACAATAGCTTTATTTTAAAAGATTTTCTTTTTTCAGTCGCGCGCTCAATCGTCCCACCACACCCACTTTTCTCCACCCCCCCCCCTCCATACCACCACCCCTCCCCTCGTTTTCACTTACGTATGCTTTCGCACGTGTTTGCAAATATGTGCGCAGGAAAAGAGGGGGTAAATGTGTTGGGGGGGGGGGTGTAGTCTGCTTCGTATGTGCGTGAGGGGAATTTAGCCGCGTGTTCGAATCTCGAAAATATTATTTAAATTGCGAGTACTAAGTTATACCGTACTCGTATGTGCTGGCCTTCTCTGCATCGTGTCTATGGTTTTACAGGATGGGGCATTTTTTTTGCAAATACGTCGACATAAATGTGGGCAAGGCCATTTTTTAATAGGCTATACATCATTGTCGACTATATATTTGTTATCCCAACTTAATACACGGTCGTCAGACTCGTATATCTCGTTGGACGATTAGTTAGTTGCTCCAGAGTTATTCCAAATTTGGTAGCGTCCGACTTTCCATACGATGGCTTGTGGTCGAATTTTTAGAGTGAAGACGTACAAGTGTGAATTTGAAATGGTGAACGGACCCAACTACATCAATAACCTTTTTTGTTCTTCAATTTCAAGCGCACTGAGGAGAGAATCACTTGTTTATAGACGAACCCATGCTCGATGAACTCATAAAATGCAATCTCAAACTTTTAATTACAAAATAATACATACAAATACAACAAATAATTCATTCTTTAAAAAATCGCAGTAACTTAGTTTGTTATATATGTTATAACATAATAAATAAGTCGACTCTTGCGCACGATTTGTGTGCTTCAGTATATAATTTATTCTATCCTAGTCTAGTTCTCGCATTTCAAAGATATTCACCCAATTACAAATTACGCTAAAATTGCATTCTAGCCAGCGCCAGTTCTTGAATGCGCGAATTCGAAGCTGGTATATATTCTCATTCGTAAACTTATATTTCATTAAAAAGATAGAAATGACTACTCAAACTTGAAAAAAATTATGTTTTGCAGGTTCGTAATTTTCGCCGTGAGATTAATTAAATCAGCACGTATAATTGCAGAAAAGCAATTTGGAACCATTATACATTTTTCTATTGTCTCATTATTTCGTCGCGATAACAACTAGGCACTGGCAAAATTTCGACACAAGTACACCCAAATGGTTGTTTTTTCTTTTTGAAGGTTAGGCTGTCTAATAAATGTCGATTAATATTCGCGCACGATCGAATAATTAATTATTGTTTTCAATTTTTTTCAGCAACGGTTAGGAAAATCGCCGAAATTAACGAACAAGCTTTCTTAATTAACCACAAAAGGATAAGTGGTGAATTTGAACTTCTTTTGTTTCCTTTTCACTATCTATCATCATATATTTGTTTTTGTATTTTCACTTGCAAGTATGAAAAACCTCTACATAATGTATTTATTGGAACAGTTGAAATATCGATTGCTATCGTCAGTTTTCAGACAACATGTATCGAAGGAACCTTGACGTGACAAGTTCAAAATTGCCACCCTGGAAACTGAAAAGCAACATAATGACGGCAAATAGAACCAAATATAAACCGACGCTAAGCGTTAGTAATTTTATAATCTAAGATAAAAAAAATTATATTAAAGACATTCTAAACTACCATTTAAAAAATGATATTACAATCAGCATTCAGCCTTACGATGAAATCAAAGCCATATCTTGGAAAGTCGCAGGATTTTCACCCAGATTAAATGGAAAATATCCTGTTTAAAAATCCCCTATGTTTCACATTTTGCAGCGTGAAATCTTAACAATCACCACAAGACAATTTTTAATACAAACCGCCAATTGGATAAATTTGTTTAAAAATTGGTTTGATCGAATAGAATGACATTTCCTTTGAAGTCTCATTAAATGCGATATTTTTGGCCAAGAGCGGTTATGATGTCATTGTTTCGGTGTCTTAAAAAATGCTCCCCGCTGCCAAACAAACTGCCTGCATCGCCTGCGATTGTGCATTTGGAGGAGCCAACGCCACCATCAACACCGCCATCGACCAAGAAGAAAAGTGAAAATTTGCGCTCGGTGCGGCGCAGATTTGATCGATTTTTCCTAGCCGAGAAGTTAATTCTCACTCTGGCACTCTATTATTGGACAAACCATCCATTGATTTTTGAAGGTTAAAACGAACGAGTTGTGTCGGCTCTGACGAGTGCACCGAGAGCAGAATTTGGCACCCCAACCAATCTGCAGGAGGGGGCGTACATCTTTTACAATAAGCTGGCGAAGGCCTCGGGGCGGCCTCCCACCTCGAGAAATATTCCCCCCCCGTCTGATGAAATAGAGTGGCTGGACTGGACAAAAATACCAGGGCCCCTGTGCAAAAGAAAACTTTTTTATTTCGAAAATTGAAAGGTTGACAAAGAAATTTTTTTGAAATGGATGGTAGATTGGATTAACTTGAACCCTCATGAGATATCCATTGTCCGCCATTGGTTACACAGGAAGCAACGCCGAAAAGATTGACCTGTGGCGGATTCCATCGGAAGTCGTTTGTCAGAACTAAGTAAAAAAGAGGAACACAATAGACTGGTCACACTATTGACCATATCTGACGTAATGAGTTCAAAATGTCCGTCGAAATTATTCAGCTTGGGCCATATTGGTCATTAGTAATTCAATTTCGCAATCGTATACGTAAAATTAAAAAAGTGCGCGACATATGGTCATTGGTAATTGAGCTACATCCAAATAGAAAATTGTTCATTGCAATTAATCATGAGCAAAGAAATCTGTAATTTGATCTACACGTATTTTTTAACAACATTGCCTCTTCCGCTAAAACTATTTCTGTAAGACTTTCTTTCTTTAAGTCTATTTCGCAATCAGATATCTGAGAGAGAAAAAGAAAAACAATCTGCTTTCTGTGAAAACACACAAGTGGAACCGCCATCGATAGTTTTCCGATCATCAGCAAGGACTAACTGATTTCCCGAAACGCCACAAGAGGACACGAATAACTGTCATCTCCTGAGGCCTTATCATTGATTAATTATATCAATAAGACCGCGGTATAAAAGGGGTAGGCAAGCAGCCAGAAATTATATATTCTCGTATCTTACTTTACATCTGTATGATCATTTGTAATAGAAGGCCCGAACTACAGTCAACATAGTATACATGACATCATGTCATTTGCCAATTTGGGGGACTTGCCAGTATTTGAGGAAGCATTAAACCGCAATACGGTCTCGTCTCAATTTCAAATTTGTTGATCGTCGTCGCACCTATTTCGTCCCCGTTGCAAATTTTGATTCGAAGTCAATAGAGCTGGTTACGAAATTGACAAATTTTGTTCTCACGCGGTACACACATACATAACACCTGCGGAGAAAACAATTTCCCTACATCCTTCAGCGAATTGCAAATAGAAAAATAAAAATGTCAATGGAACACGAGTATGGTGGCACCCATTGCTCTAATGCGTGCGCTCCGCCCATGCGTGACGATTATCATGTTGAGACCACGCATTTTTGTATCAAAGTTCATGAATTGATACAATAACATCACACACAAATGTGCAGGACTACAATTAGAACTTTACAACGAAGACAGTTTAAACGAAAAATATAAAACATCTTCTCGAAGATATGCAAATTAAGAAATTGAAGATTTGCGAAACACAAAGACAATCGTATGGACGAACTCACCCAAGACTTTCGTCACTACCCAATAATTTGAAATAATGAAAAGGATTTTTTAACCGTGTCTCTGGTTAGTAAATAATAAAAATCCTTTTTAATATTTCATATTATTGGGTAAGGACGAAAGTCTCGGGTGAGTTCAAACGTGTTTCGCAAATCTTCATTTTCTCATTTTGCTTATCTTCGAGAAGATGTTTTAAATTTTCAGTTTAAACTATCTTCGTTGCCGAGTTCTAATTGTAGGCCTGCAATTTCCAGTGTTTAGTTATAATACTAACATCGGCTCTTATTCCTTTTCTTTGAATCATTATTTAATATTTGTGCCAATAATGTAAACAGTGAAGACTATTTAATCCTGTTGTTAAAAAGCTTGACCGCTTATAATATATTTTTCCTGCAATTGAAATGGAATAGATTCTCAATTTGAAAAATGTCGCCGAGTAACAAATTCATAAACATGTACATATCATGAGCCCGACAAATAAAACATGTACATATCTTGAGCCCGACAAATAGCAATCACTGATAGCATGTGTGTCATGCGGAGAAGCCACGGTTGACGGTTGTAAACTGGGTGGGGAATCTGAATGATTGGTTTTTGGAAGTACCAATTTTGTACAAAACAATTGTACAAACTGATATGAATTTTGAAACCAAATCGGAGGCCTATTAACGTTGACAGGATCTTCTTTTTGACTAAATAACTAGAACGATTGCACCAATTTGATTTTATTGACACAGGGCCCCAGGATAACATCGCTCCAATGTCGTTCGATAACGCGCAATATCCTATTAGGCCCCCCGAAGCGAAACAGCAATGCCTGTTAGGCCCACGCCGCCTGCAATGACCCTGATCTCCACCCGAGAACGAAAGAAAGGAGAGAGAGAGAAAAAAGACGCAAACTCGGGGTTTAATTCTTGCTCGGGTATTAATCTGCATTATTAGTCGTTCGAACAACGCCGCAGGCTTTGGCTGCGTGCCAGTGCAGGTGTTGTCTGGCGTTGGGAGACCTTTTGGCACCACAAAGCCGGTTGCCAGCGCTGCTCCAGAGCGCTCGGTTGGTTTCACATTGGCCTATTGGTTACCTGGGCGTGCCGCCTCACCGGCAAGGCTTATAGAGAAAGTAATAGAAAGAAAATTAGCCAGGACTTCTTCAAAGTTCGCTAGCCCATCAGGCGCACTGAGAACACCTAAAGTGCGATAATCCAAAAGACGATTAACTGTTACCCTGTCCATCGATACTACTACAAACAGTAAGTTCAAATGTTTGAGACTGTGTGTGTTAAGGTGAGGTAAAATTGTTGCAGACATCTGGTGATCCTGTAGATAAAAAGCTCTACAATGTTTCCGATCGAGTACTTCTTCCTGTAGCTGCTGTAGGTTTGGTCATGAACCATCTCTAGCTCCATGCATCTACTTAATGCTTGGTCTTCCTCTTTTTCGGCTGCCCTCCAATTTCCCCTTCTTAATGCATCTTAATTCCAGTACTAGCATCTGCCTGCATGGCATGACCAAAGTAGGACAGTTGCATCCTCTCCACCCTGACTTCCAGAGATGCACCTGACTTGATGTTCTCCAGGACAGACTTTTCGGATCGCGACAGTCGCGTCCAGAATTGTCGCATTGAGTCTTCCTAATTCAAATAGCATCACTGGAAAGACCATTGCCTTTACAATTTAAACAAGTGAATTTTTACTTTACTAAAGTAAAAATTCACACGCGAACACGTGATTAACAGTTGTTGGACGGTTGTGGTCACGCGGTCCAGACTGTGGACACGTCCTTGTCCAAAATCCTTCAAAATCCTTTGTTAAAAGAACCAACCATAACCAGTTATCAAACGACTATTGCCGTCTCACTGGAAAATACATTATTAACTTAACTGAAAAAATAAACTATATGCCATTTTGTTTATTTGGCGTGTTCCAAATATTTTCGAATAACCCTCGTCAATACAGTTTGCTTCTGTCAAAAGGTTCCCAATGCAAAAACAACAATACGCGAAGCCGTGCGAAATGACGTGTTTGTTCCAAACGAACAATATCCAGCAACAAAAAAAAAGGTAAAAGCGAATTTTCCTTCTGTACCCTTCAAAAACGTCATTCAGATTGACTGTACATTTGTTCGCTCTATACTTACGCCTCCTTGTATACAACTGACTACCGCATCAGGTTCCTATATGTCTGGTTATCGCGTTTCGATGTCTGTCAGATGCGCCTATTAAGCATTTATACTTTTCACTGGAGTTTTTGAGAAACGGAAACATCGACGGCGACACTGTTGGTGGACGGGGGAACGAAATTATCGGTCTCTTGGGAAGTGGCCCTAAGCGGACAAATTTCGTTAATCGGTGTAAACAATTTGCAATTTTTTTAATCGTTCCCGATTCCAGATTCGGATAACGAGTCGGGATTTGAGTTGGTTCTTCAGAACAAAGCAGCTTCAAATTGAACCACGAAAGTCGCACGCTCTCCTCTGTGTTCAATATGTGACTCCTCTGTGTCCATTAAAAGTATTTAAAAAATAGCCACTAGTCCAATGACAAAGGTGACTGCTAACGCCATTCACGTCGTGCCGTACTAATCTGTAGAATCAGGTGAAAGCATAAATAGAGCCCGTATCTTGAGAGTAGTATTGGATACGTCTCTGATACATGCGGACTTCGATGACCACTCAAATTTTTAAATAACAACAAAATTGCAGCTACAGAGAGTGTATCCGAATTGAGTAACAAGAGGTTTTTACTCTGTACTAATTGTATCATCAAATTTTGCTGCCCTGAAGTTTTGGCTTACTTGACATGCCAAGATTGCATTTTTGATCACGACTAAAAAAATAAAACAATCGAGTTACACCACTGTGTTCCGAAATCAAGTTACACCATCGCTTCAGTTGATCCAACTGAACCGGCTTTGTACAATGGATAGTTACCTAATTAGTATACCTAACATTTTACTATACAAGATAAATTTGCTCCCCAACCATCTCTGACATCAGCAATCATCACTATTCCAATCATTAAAGCGCAATATTTTATTCGGTCCAACATTAAAATACTCATTACAATACACGTCTCGACAATCATTACAAATGCGATCGTAGAAAGATTGTCCCAACCGAAAATGTCGACCCGAGTCTGTACAGCGCATGCGCATGACCATACCTCATTTGCTTTTGGGGGGGGGAACATAACAATCATGTTTTTTGATGGATGAGAGAATAATCGAGCGGCCTCCCCCAACGTACATGTAATTGCCGTTTCTCGTTCGCGAACGGCCTACACGCAAACACACACACACATACTATTACTTGTAGCGTTTTAATATTGCGGCTGCGCACATGTACAGTGAGGTATATGTAGGCCTTGATCTAGGCTGTCATGACTCGGGCAATTCAGCCTTTGAAATATATCAAGCAAAAGGTGACAGCCATTTAAGACCATTGTGCGCTTTTGTGTTAACAGGTGTGTGTGCCTTGAGTAATATTGCGCCATCTGTAAAATAGCCCGACCAGGTATTGCGGAGCTATCAAATATATGAAATTTTAGTATTAAAAAAAATGGCTCCTCGATCGGTGACTAAACGAAAAATGGTCAGGAAATTAAATGCCTGAGCTGCGCGGCTGTGGACGTGACGCGTTCTATGTATGTACGATTAAATGACCGTACAATTAAAATGCTAATACCGGTAATACCACTTTTACATTAATGGAGACCAGTTATTCACACAAAGTGATTATTAATTCCGCGCGTCAATAAATATGTCGAAGTTGTCGAAACTGATGACGTAATTGAGCATGCCATCGTGATCATTACATTGTTTGAATACGATAAACAATTTTTTCAGGTGCGGCAGTTGGAGATTGAACAGGTGCGGGATTGCCAAGGGCCCGTGAAATAAGGCAATTTCAACGGCAACATAATAAATTGCAGGCGAGCCTGCTAGCAATTTCGGGATCGTAAATTACTTGCAAGTTGTTGTACTCGTGTACCTGCAAGTGTCTAAATTCGTTTTCGAAAATGAGAAATGACACATTTATTCATATTAATTTCCGGTGAAAATAGTCTTGAGCGAAATCCCGTCTAAACAGTGGACCCATTCGCAAATCCGACACGTCCCCAAATATACTGCCATCATACTGTTTTCATTTATCAGCTACAGAGTTCTCTATTAGTCGATCCCATCAAGAGTTCAGCTCACGACAGTAAGCTCCCCTATATAATTGTTACCGACCCACAGAACATATGACGTACATCTCGACGTACAACTAAATTAGCCGATGCCACCCCAAAGTCGATCCGAGATTCGCGTCACGCAGTTCCGGCGCCACTAGGTGGCACCACGTTCTACGAGACTTTTTCGTAGACGCGTCGGCGTAATCACTTCACCGAAGATGTGACATAAATGGCAACGAGGTTTCCGAGCTTGGCGTTTGTCGACGTTCCAGATAGTTGGAACTGCGAAACCTGAATGCGGTGTGGTAGGGGCAAGTGCCAATGTATCAATATTGAAGCAACCCCAAGGGAAATGGATGTTTTTCGAACATTCTTCTTCCTATTTCTTTTTTCTTCTTCTATCAGGTTCAACGTTTAGTAGGACTGCACCAACCCAACGAGACGCGGTCTCAGTCGTGTATGGCGGAGGTCAGTGTTGACAACGTTGTAATCCACTGACCACAAAGCATCATTCCTGGATTAGGAAGAAGAAAATATTATCCAATTAGAGTTTTTCAATGATTGAGATTATGGTATGAATTATAAGATACGTTATAACACTGAAATTGTAGATTCATCGCGTGTTATAACATCATGGCAATGACACCGCAAAAGGTGATTTAAAAAAAATTAAATTTCCAAACGTTTGTCAATTTAATGATTAACCATCTTTTCATAACGAAAATGTATTTTCTTCCTATTTTGTGAAATAGTAAATACGATTAGGTATTAATTAAATAATAATTAGAAATTCGGGATCTAGGGTGGAAAATGTAGCTGGCATCAATGGTAGCACGTGATTGGCGTTCGAATGTTCAGCGCCATTTTGGAATTTCCCCGGCGAAGCGATGACAATGCTTAAAACTTCAATGACCGATATCTCGAGAAATACGCAAAATACAGATCTGAAATAACTTTTGCTCAACGACAAATTTTCGGAACCATCTACAGCTCAAATTGTATTCAATTTCGTTAAGCGGTCCGTAAGTAAACGCCAAGGTGAGCAGGCTAAAAATAATAACTAAGAAAAATATGCCAAACTTCGGTCAAACAGAA
>JAQGBY010004550.1:0-16376 GCA_034698785.1 Mycogona germanica | reverse complement strand
CCACTCACTCAGAGAAACCTTCAACCTTCTTCTCTCTTTTGTTCTTCTCGCTGACATCAGTTCAGAACCCCCCCCCCTCCCCTCACAGTTTTCATTTAACGCCACAGAGCACATTTGCATGCATCGCGGGAAAGCACGAGAAAGCGGCAAAGCACGGGAAAGCGGGAAAGCACTGGAAAGTGGGAAAGCACGGGAAAGCATGGGAAAGCGGAATGCAAATGAATGCATCCTATCGAATCGCAGCAATGTGTGACGGGTCAGCTAGTCATGAATAAAATCTTGTTGCAAAATTGCAAAGTTGGATCGAGTAATACAGTGTGTCGAGTGGCGTAATGAAAAGCGTGCTTGTCATTTAATGTCCGTATTGCTCGGTTTCGATTCCGGCCGACACCATCGAAATTTTTTGGGCGAAAGAAATTACTTTGCACGCTATCTTTCGGAATAGCGGTATAACGTGATCCGTGCCTGTACGATATCAGGACATGTTAAAGATCCCTTTCCTAAAAAGGTGGGGTAAGCCTCTTCAACAAACATTTTATTATTTTACTTACCTTCGGCGAATCTTCCGACTTCGTGTCATCTGCTAAGGCACCATAACGATTGGCGGAGTAAAGACCAATATAAAGTAATACAAACAATATAACGTCATACATTTTTTTTAAATGTGTACGGCTATATAGTTATTGAGATATAAAGCAGTCGTGATTTTCAAATTGTGTTACGAGCTGATTCGTTCAACGAGTGAGAATTTTATTTAGAAGTTTGTACACATACGTATATACACACACAGTATGTATCAGCGATGTAGTCATGTGACCATGATGAATTAAAATATTTGAAAAGGTCCTCGCCAGTTGTTACTCTTTTAAAAACTCAAATAAAACACTGGCATTTGTATCTCTGACAGATGGCGTAGCGAATGGGTTCTGTTCAAAAAGGGTAGAAGGTAAAGGATACAGAAGTCCAATTTATTAACCTATTCATCGTAAACTAGCCGATAGTGGTGGTGGTGCGTTGGACCCGCGGGTTCGATTCCCGGCGATTGCTCTCGGTTATTAAACCTCAAGGTGCTAGCGAAAATATGTGTCCCTCATATTCATCGAGCACTTTAGAGGTACAGTATGTTATTTTCACCACAAATGTAACATGCCTCTTTATCGACATGTTTGAATAAATACTGCGCATTTATTTGCGAAATCGTTAATTTATATTCGATCCAGGGTTACCCATTTATCATTCTCCCAGTTTATCATTCAAGATATTTTATTTCTTTTACCATTTTGAATGTGTATTTTTTATAAATCACAGAATATTTAGTCAAGTGTGAAATCGAATAACGATCAAGCGCGCATCGGAAATTGAAGCAGGGATTGTGAAGCTTTTACATTTTTTAAAAAATATTTTGTACCGAATTTTTTTGTGCGTGACCGAATTAATATTTGTGTTCTGTAAATTTTAAAGATTTAGCGCTTGCGAGGTATCAAGGCGACCTTAATCTCACTTACTTAATTTCTTCCTCTCACTCATTCTCTTCTTCCTTCACGATGTCATCACAGCCAAGCTGGATGGCGTGAAGACGTACATGCGCATGCGCCGTGTGTCGCAGCACCTGCAAGTCAAGGTCATCAAGTGGTTCGACTACCTGTGGATGTCCCAGAAGTCGTCGGACGAGGATCGTGTGGTCAGCTGCCTGCCGGACAAGCTCAAAGCCGAGATCGCCATCCAGGTTCACCTGGACACACTCAAGCGGGTGGAGATCTTCCAAAACACCGAAGCCGGATTCCTGTGTGAGCTGGTGCTGCGGCTGCGACCCGTGCTCTTCTCGCCCGGCGACTACATCTGCCGAAAGGGTTAGTCCAACTCAGTCCACCCATTATTTGTATATACATTGTTTACGTCGTCTTGCAATTATAAATCAGTTGTCTTTATTCTTTCCCTTCCTTCTCCCTCTCCAGGTGAGGTAGGCAAGGAGATGTACATCGTAAACCGCGGCCGGCTACAGGTGGTGGCCGACAATGGACGTACGGTGCTGGCCACCCTGCGGGCCGGAAGCTACTTTGGCGAGATCAGCATCCTGAACATGGGCACGGCGGGCAACCGCCGGACAGCGTCCGTGCGATCGGTCGGCTACTCGGATCTCTTCTGTCTGTTCAAGCAGGACATGTGGGACGTGCTCAAGGAGTATCCCGCCGCCAGGGTTCGCCTCGAGGCCATCGCGTCTAAACGCCTGGAGAAATACCGTAAGGCGCCGCTGGAGAAAAGTACGTTATTTGGTATTGGGGGAAAGTGCGATTGAATCGCATAAATTTCTGCAATTGAATTGTTTATCAACATTTTCATTTCCATCATTTCAGTTTTGTTTTCCACAATACTGTTTACACAATTTAGTTTTCTTTACGACTTTCCTTTTGTTTCCATTGATCATGCTTGGCTAGCGCTGAAATCCGTTTCAGACTAATCTTGAAATTGTGAACATAGTACAGCGCTACGGAGCCCTTAATGTTGGGATGGATCGATTACTATTCCCAAAGGTGATGCTCATCAGCGATAGCCTAATCGTTCAATATCGGCCAATAGGTTTTCAATACATTTTTCGGGAATTCTGGCATTTCCCAAAAGGTCACTTTCTGTTCGGGATTTGGCACTGGTGACGTGGTTATTATTCGATTTGATTTGAAGGTCTGTCAAGTGACGGCGAACAAATTTCAAATACTACAATTTCCACTAACTTTCTAAAATATAGGTCACGATCCAGCTCCGAACACACATGTGTTTGCCAGAACGCTTTAGTGCATCATCAATTAGCTCACTTGTACTACCATACATCTGCTTACACTTCACAAAACCACATAAACATTTTGCCTGTATTTAGTTTAGTGATCATGCATGGCTTGGCTTTATTTTAACAAACGAAAATTGTGCCCCTCGTAACGTGCCTAAGCACCAAGGCGCACCAAGGCGGGTACAGACAATCCTGTAGTACAATACACTGTTTCTTACACAGGTACAATTCCTGTCTTATATTAAATGGTGAATTCGGGACAGGCCGAATGAAGGAGACGAAACTAAATCCCTCATGACACTGAAGTGTCGACTGCAGAAACACTGCAAATGTCAGCGACATTTCATATAATGTATATTGAACAAGCTTTATAGCTGAATAACCGACTTTTTCACAAAATAAATATATATCTGTACATACCGTACAGGTATATATAATAATAATAAATAATGTACATATATTTGAAGTGGAAGAATATAATTTTTAGCATACAATTTATAAGTGACTGTTCTCCGTAGTCTCGCACATACAGGGTGATCCCCAAAAACAAAGGCAAAATATATTTTATCAAATTTTTGCGAAATGATGATGGATTCTCTCGAAATTGGCACAGATGCTCATCAACATCTTTGTTTTAAAGTCCCCGACCGGGGGAGTTGCATTACGACGTCTAATAAATTTAAGCGTTGCGTTCCAAAATGGCGCGCTGTGAGGGAAACAAAATATTACAGTGTCAGACGATTTTTAAGTGACTTTCTTTAACAGTGACAGACGATTTTTAAGGCAATCTTCTTCGTAAAACTGAAAAAATTAGATCGGTACAGCATCGTGCTGGATGTGACAGAAAAAATATGCCCAGACTTAAAGCACTGGGCACAAGTTCATGCACCATCAGAAAGATTGAAAAAGTCACCAAAGCCAGCGAGAAATTATGAGAATCACTGGTATTTCGATGGCATAAAAAATTGATTTGAATAAAATAATGCCTGCAATCTACAATAACTAAATAACGTGCTAGATGTAAACGAATAGAAACGTCGAACCTTGGATGCTTGGAATAATATCGACCTAGTAATAAAATCGACCGAATAATTGTCTATGCCAATTTATTTCGGCAACAAAAATGTTGCTGTCGATGTTGCTGAACAACGCTGCACCGATCCTAGCAAGATCTAATTTCGTTATTCTTACGAGGAGCGTCTAAGTCGCTGACCATACTTTTTCAGGAAACTATTTTTTAAATCACCTGGCAATTAGCTTGTACAGGTAAAACCAATATCACATACAGTTCGGTCGTCTTTACAGAGCGCCATTTTGGAACGCCATCGGTGGTTGGGGAATTTGTAAACAAGGTGTTGATGAACATCTGTACCAATTTTCGAGATAATTCGTCATCATTTCGCAAAGATTTGTTAAAATATATTTTGGCTTTGCTATTTGTGGACCACCGTTTACATTATTTGAAAAACTTTCATACTCTCGTATTTTAAACTTCAGTGCTGATCATATTTTTTTTTTTTTTTATTCAACATCACCACAAAATTATGAGCACGAAACAAAGTTGTATTGAGAATAAAGAACAGGTGATGCGAAGAATTTAAGGACCCCCCATCAAAGTTGATTTTTGGGGGCCCTGCGTAAGAAAAGTGCACAAAACATGTATGCGCTCAACCAGAGGTCAAATCGGAATCAAAATATTTGTTCATGCTCCGGAAACCGGATGTCGACACTGCGATGAACTCAAACCCCAGAGTACAAACAAATCAAACAAGTCAAACGTGAGGAACACAGATGATAAATCCCGGTTACTTGTAAATACTTTTGTGACGTTGAATAATAATAATATAAAAAAAATGATTGTATACTACAGAGATGCCAGCATCGGATTATTAGACCTGTGACCTCCGGAATTTTTTTAGGGCGAGAGAAATTAATACGTTCGTCTTCCTTCGGACTAGAACTGCAGCCATGGGATCCATGTTTGGACGATATCAGGTACACGTTAAAGATCCCTACCTAGGTAGCAAACTTACGCTAGACAAAATGACTAGGTCACCCATCAGGTGCGCATTGAGGCTGGTGCATTGAGGCTTATTAACAATTAGCCCAAGACTGCAATTTGTGTTATTAAACTATTAACCATTTGGTTTAATAGCACAAATATGAAACAAAAAATATATAGTTGTAAAAAAAAATCCCAATTCTCTGAGCTATTAAAAAAACGATATAAATGATTGTTATAAAAATGTAGAAATAATTCAATTTCATCAGTAACACTGTTGAAGCACCAGAATGACGAGCAATGTCGCAATGTCACTTCCGGTGACTAAATATAAGTCTCCTCTCGCAAGGTGCGCAGAGACGTTAATGCACGTCCCACTTTGTTCGTTTATGACAAAGTTTCGTCTTCTTCATTCGGTTCAATTCACCATTTCCGATTGTTCGTTTATGTTTAGGGGATACCTAAAAATTGACGATTAATAATGCATACAGTTGTAATCAAATGCTGGGGTTTCAACTCAATTCGTTTAGGATGCGCAATGCAGTTGCTTCCCATTTATTGTTTTACACTGCGGTTAAATCCATCGACGCTCGTTGTTAAATCCGATGGCAAAGTGGTTGCCAAACTTTGCCGCAACACGTGTGTAATTCGAATACGCTATTCCGATTGCTGGACGACGACGCTAGTTAAGTTCAATAACGTTTATTGCCGAGCCAATGGACAAAAAAATATTTACGAATACCGAATCTTTAGGTTAGTTAGTTAGGTTAGGAGATTTGAGCTTTAAAAAAGTCTCGACAACATGTTGATTCAGCTAGGTCCATTTTTTCTGCGCACTGTCGTCAGATAAACCGCGTTACGTATTCACCGGTGATGAAATAGGATTTGCTCCAAGGTCTCGCACGAGTCGATATAATAACATAAGCCGTAGCAGTGATAAAGGAGGGGTGCGTCAGTCATCCGAAAACATCACAAACACAGTCGGTGAAAAAAAGAGCAGTGACCACCAAATGTTACGTTCAACTTCAGTAAGTAGAGAAATATTTCTGCTTCTGGAAAGCAATTGTATTCAAAAATAATCTTTACTTTCTAAAATTAATCGAACAAACCTCATCATATGTACGAATACATCTTTGTAATCGATACGAGCACTACCATCGATGATCTGCCAGAGTGTTAGCGATGGAGCTCGATCCAGTTTGTTCACTATCCCTCTCTCTAGGGAGTAATGGTTCGTCGGATAACTGATCCCGGTTACGTAGGTCGCCTAACAAATCCATTTGCTGCGCGAGTCTCATTGTGGATTTCACAGTCCACGTACCTGGATAACTGTCAACTGAATGTGAGATGGATTCTGAGATAGGGGAGAGCGAGAGAGACAGTGGACTATTTCTGTAACACGATCAACGATATAACGATTGTGGTGAAGCTTGTGGACGAGCTTGCATTCGGGCGAAAAATACTATTTGGTAACTCGCCGACAACCATTAAATTCTTATTTCATGAACGCAAAAACATAAATAGCTGAAAAACGTTGCGCCAGTCTTAGAATTGGCGGCACTGCACATTTCATGGCGCTGCGTTGTGCAGTTGGTGAGAGCTATCAAATGACAAGACAGGAAAGATCAAATTATTTATTTCCTGGGTAAAATTCACCTTAAAGATGATCCAACCATGAATTAGCAAACAAAAAAATAATGGAGGAAAATTCTCGTCAATCAATGCGAGTCTCGCATTGGAAGTGCGTCATCAAAAGAAGAAGGCCCTGCCGTTTGTGCGCATGCGCATTCGTCAATCACCCGGGCAAGTGCCCGACCTCAGTAGGTAACCTATCCGCGGTGTTGGCGACGAGTCTATCTGTGACGTGGCAGCTGCCATTGTGTGATTGGCGCTCGACTCGCACGTCAACAAGAGAAGACGAAAGCGGTTCAGATCTCCAACAGAGAATGGCGACATCTGCGATAACGGAAACGACAAACAAAATGACCGCTGCGGGGTGTCTTGAGCTGATGGTGCATAGGCTGCAAATGCAATCGGCCGTGTTTCCGCCAAACGTGAAAAGTGAAAAAATGTCACATTCTTTTTACAAACCTCAGTCTATTGTGAATGACGGAATAATTAAATGGGTTTAGTGCAGAGAGAGAATCGAGCATAAAGAAAGTATATTAAGCTGATGACGTTGTAGGAAAGGACAAATCTATTATAATAAAACAGAGTCTAACCGGTGCCTTGTGTGATTGCCTCGCCTCACGGGGCAGCAACAACATCTTCGACCGCCACCCGAGGGCAGCACCTGCCAGATCCGATCCCATCACACCGCTACGTCTGTTCGAGACCTCTTTTCCTCGTCATCGGTGTGACGTCAGATACTCTCGACCGCGATAGTGACGTCAGCACCTACTTGATATTCGCATTCCCGAGGAAGGCGCATGTTGGGATTTCTCTCGACCGACAATATTTCAGATTGTCGGCAGAGAATTGAACCCGTGATCACGTCACCTTCCTATTTCCTGTCCTGGTGACAGGCTTAATCGCTGTCGATTAATTGATTTTAATTGATATTATCCGATAGAAAACGGATTGCTAAGATAATCTTCAAGTATCTATAGCGAACAAAATTGAATTATATTTCCAATTCGAATTTGAATCGTGCTAAAAGTGGATACGAAAAAATTATATAAATGCTTGATGAAAGGATCTTCAAAAGCAATAATCCAAATCCTTTGTTGACTTTCATTTTTTTCTGAAAGACACCTTATATCAACATCGCATAATAGACAAAAGAGGTTCGGATAAGTAATACCACAGATGAGAATAGATAAGAAAAAAAAAACAATCAGAACTATAGAAAGACGTCTAGCAAAGATCCAGAGAGAGAAAGAGGAGGGTAAAAAAAATTCCGTTACTCCTCCGATAAAGAACACATGGCCGTGTAACCTTTCACAAATAATGGTTCCATGTCTAAATAGCTGGCAGATATGTGCTCAATATCTCGACGAATATACATGTATATAGTACATGGCACATGTACATATCCACCAATAGACACACGTTTAGTCGTCGCATTGGAAATTGTGATGGACAGGACCAGGTAAATCGAACGCTTGGTAGACGACTTAAAATATAAGAGCTATTCTCACCGAATCGAGCGATATTTACCGCAACCGATAAAAGATATATTTTGAGAAACAAATATAGTTACTCAACTCCGTTCTCCTTAAAGAGAGACTATGAATTGAAGAGCCAATGGCATCGCCTGGCAGCGGGATGAGCGATGACGTCGTGAGTGTTAAGTGCGCCCACATACCGATGCCTGTGTCAACAACATTGGCAAATAGAACGTCTCATTCAGCTTACATGAGGTATGGGGGGTGGGTGGACTTGTTTTGAAAAGCGAAAAATATCTACACCCACATCGTATTTGCGAATACGATTATGCGGGAATTGAAAGGCAAATATAAATCAGAGTTTTTGGAAACGATTGTCATGGAGTTTCAATCACTGAGCGGAGAAACTATAACATGAACAAACCAATCATAAAAAATAATATTAAATTGAAAGATTTGCATTGAAGCGCGAAAGACAATTATCATTAGAGCATTTCTCCGCAAAAAAATAGAAAAGAAATTGAAATTATTGTTGATGATAATTAAATTAATTTCTTGGAAACAGCAAATTTTAATTTTTTAAAATTCACTGTAGTCAACTGCACTACAGGATTTTCTGTACCCGTCCTGGTGCTTAGGCACTATTTGGTTTATATTAAAATCCCAACTTAAGGTGGTCTGTTTAAAAATTAGTCGAGTTTCATTATTTTGGTTTACACTGCGTTGAAACAACGAATGCAGTGAATAAGAGACGCCCAACATTTTGCGACACCCTGTACGAGCGCACGCTTACTGCTTGGTAAAGCAACCCCTGACGTTGGCAAATTGTAAAGCATAACTGCTATCCAATTTGCCGACATTTCCTGTGACACGTTAAAAAATTGGGTACATTGACATCAACTGTAATTTAAATTTGTGAAACGTCTTATTCTTAAAAATAAATATTCTGAATACGTTAAATAAAGTGTGGTAAATATTGGATCAGAAATTAGCAACACATTTCTTAAATTTTCACAAATATCACTTCTAATAAAATATTAAAATATTATTATTAATTCTCCATTCATCTCGCCCATCGCTTACAACCACCATACAAAACTCTGACCATCGTGTCCTTAGAAAGAAGAAGCAAATATTTAAATCAATTGTTTCCAATCACTTTTCCGATTGCAGTAAATTATAATACATATTGAATTGAACTTTCCTGTGCGGAAAGAACGAAGCCAATGGGGTTAACTCGATATGCAAACGAGGCTCGACGGCGGTCGTCTGCGGTCAAGCGCTGACCACCGTGTGTGTGTGTGTGCTCATGTCCATCGAGACGTGCCTCGATTTGAAAAGCCAGTATTTGGTCATCCGCCGATACAACCAAATTCCCCCCTCCCCCCCACGGGCATCTATGCAAATGTCAGAGTGTGTATTTCGAACGTGGGTTTAGGCTTCGGCCCATGCTTCGGCCCACGCATCGACGAACACGACCGAAGCACGTCCAACATAATAATAAAAAAAGCAGGTCTATGCCAACACTACAGTGAATCCAGAAAAAGAATGAGAACTAATCCCTCCCGAGTGAAGATCTAGAATCACAATTTAGGAGCTTAAGACATTATATTCTTATTTGAATTTATAAAAAAATCTGAAATCACATTCCACGATCTAAAATCTCGCTTTATCGATATTACTCTGAATTCGGGTGTCAATTTTGGACTGTCACTTCAGTTTGATCACATTTTATAGTGAAACTAGAGAAACAACCCGCTTCGCTCGGCTGTCCCCGTCACAGCAACGACTTTTTTAAATTAAAAAATTGCGTCATAGCAATATGGCACCGCAACATGTGATTAAAAAAAATTGGATTCCCAATCGTATGACAATTAATTTAAATATCTAATATCTTCATAACGAAAATGAATATAAATTAAAATAAATATTATCCAATTTCTTAAATCCATTCATAGGTAAAAGCCAGAAGAGACAGTTTACAAATTAGAAAAGAAAGGAAACACTTTTAGGATTATAATATACATGTAGATAAAGAGTTCAACAGGCGATAAGTCTAAAATATCCAGCCACAAGCATTAAAGCAGACAACCGATATGAGAACAGAGAATTTCGTGAATCCAGAAATTGAACACCAAATGTCAATATAGTGAAAACCAAGATCAAACCCATGATCCGTAAAGTTTGAAACCAATTTCGCGACGAGAGATTTTGGCTGTCCATATTCTTCATCCGTCTATATATATATATATTGTTTTCTACAAGTGCAGCTGGGATGACGCGTAATAAATCTTAGCAATAACCAGAATCCCGTGACGCCTCTGTCACATGACACACATGAAGCCTCTGGAACCAGATATTCTCTTCGCAGACACCAGTCATTCGTGAACCGCATGAGGTGGCACAGAGACGCACCGGGTCATCCACCAGAGAACGGGTCACCCCACAATTAAAACCCAGACACAACAGCGAATTTCAGGAATAATTTAAATAAAATCAAAATTTTTTTAGTAGAAATCGCGGTGTCTTACAAGGAACATCCCAAACTATCATGAATTAATTGAATTTAAAAGAAAAAAGGATCAATTTCAAATCCAAGGTTTCGAAATTCGTGATAAAAATAAAATGGAAATGAATCAATGAAGGTCTATTAATTTTTTTAAATGACGTTTAAGTATGTTTTTTGTGTTAAAATAAAATTAAACCTTTTACTATTTTGTAAGACTAAAATATAAAATTTACGAGTGAATGGTTCGATCAAAATTGTCATGGTTGTCAAAGTTTTATCGATTTTCAGTCCATTTCTAACTGACTGTGGCAGTCTATCCGAGTCGATGGTCCAAGACAAACTTTTAGAAGAAAATAAAAAAGAGCAAATTGAGTTTTTGTTTGTGGAGAGAGTGTGTGACAAATTCGCACTTGGCCGCGTTCTTAACAGATAAGACGAGGCGAGAGACGGGTAGGCTCAGTGACGTCATTGGAGGAGGAGGAGGCCTCCCCGCGCATGCGCAGTTCGAGCGTCGAGGTACAACGAGGCAGCTGGGGCACGTTAAGGATTCGAGAGACGAGCTCTTTCTCACTCTGTGTGACGTTTTATGAAGTCAACAGCGGTTATGATGGCGACGCGGCAATAAAGGCCCGACTGTGCCAACACTGATATCACCTTTCACAAGAAAAACTGCACCAAAGCCCTATTTGCTCCACACACATTTCCTCGAAGACGTTTATCCGCCAAAGACCCAGCCCTAAACTGACCATACTTGATTCGGGAGAATATTTTTTTTAGTTTCCATTTTAATGATATCCAAAGTGATGTCCATCCGGAAATACCCGTTGATTAAACTCAAATGGAGTCAGAACTAACAACCCTCTGATCCGTACACTGTAAAAAAGAAAATCTCTATTTTATGACACTTTTGTTATCTTTCAATCGAGATAATAATTTAGAGAACAACAAATATACTGGTGTCTTACTTTTGAGCACACAATGCAAAAGAATAAAAAAACATTACCCCAAATTGAATTAATGATTACATCAATGATTCTTCATTTTACAAATTTAGCCCAAATTCTCTTTAGATTCCAGCAAGGCCGGTCATTCTAAAACGCGCAAGCGGATCGTTTGCCAAGTACACCACATCCACAGGGTTTCAGGAGGATATTTATCCGCAAAAGATGCCGGCGACAATCTCTCAATTCAACAAACTGACAATAGTGGAAGATGGAACTGGATCCGGGATTTCATTTTCGGCCTTTCGTCTCACGATTTAAAAATTAAAGGCTTCCGCATGACAGAAGAAACAGAGTCTGTCGTCAAACCAAAGTGCCACATAAAACATTGGACGACGAATAATACCAGATTAATTGGTAACCAACGAACCAACCGATTCACCGGAACACCACCAGAGGGCACCAATAACTTGGCTAATCATATCACCCAGAAAAATGTTGTGAATGCGGATTGCCGACACCAATTGATGACGACATACGTTAAGGTGCATTTTGCCCCCTTTAGCGATCGCAGCGCCGTTCACGTTCAAATACTTCCTGTCGCAATCTCTGATACTAATGAGTGTCGCGTGATATTTTTTGGAGGTGACTCAGTTCTGATAAGAGGTCACAAAATGGATATCGCAGTTTATTTAGATTAGCCATAATTTGTAAACGCAGTTGTGCTTGGGTGAGGGGGGATTATGCGATCCGATAGCGGCTTATGTTCAACGATCGACATTGTTGTTGGGCGACAAATTGATCAGACGAGCAAATACGGACCGTTGTCACGTTTCGTTATCATCTCATGTTTACACCCGTGTTAGGTGGTGGCGCTTCCCCCCAAACTAATAAAGAGCGGAGACGAGATAATTGCCATTAGACACGATGGCGGCCGCTCACTGGGACGGCAAGCGGGGCCTAGCAGCACCAAGCACCAATCAAGCTCTGGTAAAGTTTTGTCTGCACATAGACATGCTTTAAAACATAAAAAATCTTCGACTTCAATCAATTTTTATGAAAATGAGCGGATCATGTTAATGGTGAAATATTTAATGCAATAAAACAAAGTTGGTAAAATTAGTTAACGCAATCAACACATTACTTTGGATGTAGCGCGCTTATTTCAGATCTTTTTGTTGTTGCGTTAATGAGATATGAATTTAATGAACAAAATTGTCTAGGGATGACGGCGATCGAGTTGCCACTACCAGCAAGTGGTGGCCACATGGGGTAGGGAGAGAAGAGCTCGAGAACATGTGTCGCCATCTACCGGCAATTAGGCGGGACTGAGAGGCATGAGATTTGAATGAGGTTAAAGATGAGGTAAAATGAGGGAGTGTGGCTAATGACGTCACAGAAGTAAAGAAGATTGTGAACTTTAGGACTACCAAAAAACCACGCTTCCACCGTGTATCGTAGCGCGATACTCGTAAAAATTGTTAATTGTTAGTAAACTATCGATAGTTTCGAATAGTATCGTTCATCATTCGTTTTCTGATTCCGGGTGAAGCCGGATCCTTTGTCTAGTAATATCGTAATATAAAAACTATCACTATCTTGTGGACGCAATTGATTTATCAATAGAAGGATTATTATATTTTTTCTTTGACCTGTTAAGATGATACGCTTCAACTTCACTAGTTCCTGTGCCCTGCTCATCGAATTAGCATCAGTACCCCAGACTGAAATAAAGAGTCGGCGGCTGGAATCGAACCGGTTACAGTCGCGTACCAAGAGTCACACTAACAATCCAGTAATACGACTGTACTAGGTCTAACACCGCAGTACAAGTTCTACAGAGTAAAAGAGCTGATCATGATTCGTCTCGATACATTCACAACTGAATGCCGTCCACGAACCACGGACAATGGACAGAGCGCACCTTTGACAACGGAGGAATAATTCGACGTGGATTCCCAGCTGCGAATAGGTTTCGGCGCTAGTGCTTAATTAAGTTGGCGGTCGTCTCTCGGGAACCATTGTTGTCTTCGAACAATCGCACAACAAACAGGAAAAGCATCGCCACATGCACATGAGCACGCATAGTACCCTTCCAAAATATGAATGGAATTTGTATGAAACTGGTCAGCAATGAGTGTCCGAGACAATTCACCGCCGGAAGAGTAAGGGTTCGAATGAAAGAGAGGGGTAGCTTGAAAATGGCTGTCCTGAGTCGAACATTTCGAGCAATGATCTAATTAAGTCGGCCAAGACAATACTTTTACTAATCAACTTCAAACTCACACTTCAGCTGTAAGATAATGATGATTAGGGAAAGTTGTAAGTCTGTCTTGCACAAGGACATGGACTTTGAAGAACCCGTGAGAATTTCCTCCAAACCCCTTCTTCCTTGGGAATGCGAGTATTAAACAGGTGATGACGTCAGTGGTCGCAGTTATGGCGAGGAGGAAAATAGGTCTCGAACTGAGGTACTAAGGGGATCGATCGGATCAGGCAGATGCTGTCCTCTGATGGCGGGCGAGTATGTTGTTACAGCTGCCCCGTGTTGTTAGGCAATCACACAACACCGTCTCCCACGGTCAGACTTCTTTTATTATTTAGATGTTGAACGACCTAGCTCAATTGGTCGATATAAACAGACTTGTTCCGGCAAGAGACGTCGTCAGCCTCGTCACAGTTGAGTGGTTCGGTAGTAAAAAAAATATGGCCGACAAAGTCATTTTGAAAGCAAAAGCATCGACGAAAGCCGTTCCATTTTCAATCACCGATAAAAAAATACGTTAACGTGATTTGCAATCGGGTGGAGCTATTATTTCTCAAATGCAATTAGAAGCGAGATCCGTTCGTTCTTTTTCCCTTCGCCCCGCCTCCAGTGTTCGCATCCTGGAAGGCCTTCGGTGGCCGGATGAGAGAAAACATGGATCGCGAGAGCCCGGAGAGCACTTGGCTCGGTCTGACAACAAAAATCAATATCGATTACGTCATTATTTAAAATGTCGTTCGCGTAAACAAAAGCGCGGCCAATCAATGGGCCCGCTTATTAGAATGATGATGCTCGGAACGCTTCGAGAATGCAAAATGTACTCTTTTCATATTTTTAGCTCTCACCTGGCCTATTTAAAAAAATGTTCATGGTTGGAAACAAACGCATAGCAGTCCATGGAATATTATTATTTGGCCGAATGACGTAACTAGTAGCATGATGAAATTTGAATTTAAAATATTTATACAACAATGGCCAAATGCACTCCAGGCGTTCTGTAGCCCTCATGGTGCTTATGCACTATGGGAGTGGCACGTTCACTACCCCGGAATCGAAATTTTCGAGAGTCCGCGCAAGGAATCGAACCCGGGACCGTCGAGCCACTGTAAGTCGTAATACCGACTGGGTTACGACGAGTCGCACGACGACTCTTCGACGAATTGATAGCGCTTTCGAATCAATAAAAAACCACCGACTTCCTTGAAATTAATACGCGGGTTTGCACTTGATGATCGGAAGGCCTAACCAGTTAAAAATGCAGCAAATATAAATTACTGAAGTAGATCCAGTTAAACGTGGCGCCAACGTCTGACGCCAGACAAAATTAAATTGCTGAACGCCGAAATGCAGCGGACCATCAAAGAAATGCAAACAAGTAGAAGCGGCAATATCGTTGGCCAGGTGCGAGTGAGGAATAACACAAGGATACACCTAAGATAAATTGATCTAAACCAGATTGGCCCAATCTGGCCCAAACCAGTTTACCGAAACGGCAGCAGCTTCGTTCATTATAGAAACATCGAATTCCGTATTCGTAAAAAGAAATCGTGTAGCCTAATCGCGGTTGTATTATTGATTATGGGATTGCGATGGAATTAGTGTAAATAATGAATTGCTCAGATTCGATTACACTGTATAAAGAAATTAGAAAACATGAAAATCTATATGGTCGGATTGCAGAGAACGTAATTGAAATAATTGGTGCAACTGGCCTCTACACCTTACACCAGTTTGCGCATCACCCACCTTATTATTATTAATGGCCTTCTTGCTTTCTGGCTGCTGATGCTAAATCACGTAGGCCACGCATAAGATATCACGCAAGTATTTTGGCGAGAGTTAACTGAGAGCAATTTCTCCAGCGAAGCGTGGACACCGAGCCAGGGGGCCTAACAGCTGCGCTTGATTATTATTCGGAAATAAGAGAAAAATTCACGGGATTCATTTGTAATTCAAATTGAAAAATTCGGCGAGACCCGAACCTAACACTCTCTTAACAAGACCCCCCTCGTTTAATTTATTTGCTAAAATTGTAAACTCTGATTTAGCGTTGAAGGAGAAATGTCAAACTCTTAAACTCCATCAAAAATAAAAACTGAAAATGAACGGGAGTCAATTTTAGTTTGACAATGTCTAGACTTTAAACAATAACCGAAAGCGCTGCTAATAAAGCTTCTAAAAACAAGTACATGAAGTAATCTCGTTATCGTAAATACTGTTAATAATTAAAATGGAAAATGTGTAGACATGTAATTAAATAAAAGTAAATTAGCGATGTGATGGCCAGAACAGATATAGGCCATCGCAACAGATGACCTGAAAAACCTAGGGCACAACAACCCGCGTCTTTTTAAATTATAGCGGATTACGGCGCTGTGCCCCGAGGATTCAACCGGAAGTAAAAGCAGAATATATTCGCTGGCAATCCCGACGAAAACATGATACTATGTATGACCTAATTAAATTAAGGGCAACATGTTATTCTGTAGAATCTGATAGAGTACGTGTCTACACACTTAAAAAAATGTCTCATTATTAAGACATTTATTGTCTTTTAAGATGTGGAAAAATTAAGAGAAATAAAATGTATTAAATTAAAATTCTCTCAATTACGACAATTTGTCGTATCTCGTTTCCCTATAATTTAAGACAATTCCAAGTCTCAAATTGAAATCTCTCAACAAATGAGAGGGAAAAAAGTCTCAAAAATGAGACCTTCTCTCGTAAGATATATTGGATTATCTTAAAAGATATATAAATTGTCTTAAA
>JAQGBY010004549.1:0-16380 GCA_034698785.1 Mycogona germanica | reverse complement strand
CAGGTCGCCTCCTGGGGGGTTCTAGTTCTGGACCTCCTTAGCAAATAGCTCAGATACAACTGGTCGTTCAACCCCCGCCATAGGACCCTCTCTTGGGGGCTGCTTGTGGGTACACATTGTAATTGTATAATTGTAATTCCTTTCCTTTGGCGCTGTCCCCGGACTAATTTATATTTTAATTATAAGACGTTCTATCCAGCCTAATTTGATTAATTTGATAAGTTTGCAACATTGCAAAAAATTTGAATTGCAAAGTTTTAAACACTTTTTCTTCACAATTTTTCCGTTGAAATGTCAAGATTATCAAATCAGTGTTTTTTTTTTTCAGTCGCCTTCGGTTTCTTTAGTTGCTTGTCTAGACTCGCATTTCGGATAACACTGAGAGCAAGTTTGGTGATTCAGAATTACTCAGAATACTGTACAGTAAGTTTACGCTTCAGATAACAGAGACGAAAACAGCCTTACCGAAAATGTAAGCAATAATAAACCCAAGTTTCCTTCTACTGATCTGTTTCGTCGTGTTCGTGTTTACGCAGCGGCAAAATTCAATGGGGTTTTTTTGCCCCCACATCTGGTATTGGCTGTTCGCACCACTGCTTGTATAGTGCCATGCCGTCTGGGTCATTCCCCATTTGGTTGCTGCGACCGCGACTGCGGCGATTTCAAGTGGACTAGGCCACCAGGGTGGCAGTTGTTTATTTGCCTCGTAACATAGTGATCGCGAAAAAATTGTCAGTTTACGAGAACACCGCATGTTATCGAAATTGAATTACAATTACAATTAACATGGACGCGAGGAACACCTAGATATTTATACGCGTGTTTTGCAAACATCGCAAATCCCAAAGATTACGGAGATCCTGATATCACACAAGGAGTTTCAGATCAAGTTCGTTGGGTAGAAATTGGAAGCGTCATCTAAGGATTGCACGAAGCGCCAATGTGATCTCATAGAAGCGGCAAACATTGTTCTTGTTGAACAAACATTTTAGGCTGATCCTTTTATGATAAAATGAGGGAGCATTTTCTTGTTTATATATAACCGAGATGACATGGAGCCAGCACAAATGGTCCGCCAATTTGTCGATCGACAAGCAAGTGCAAATCGTAGTCCTTATTTGATGACTTTCGGGAATGGGTTGGTCAGCTGATTGGGAAGACCCCCTGGACGACCGGCCGAGATTTTCCCCCACAAACCCATTTAACTAAGCTAAGAATAGATGATATCTGACGCCAGATTTAGATGACATCTGAGGAGAGAAATCCGAAGCGGACAAACTTGCCGACATCTACCGGTTTTTATTATTGCAACTGCAGCCCCCTCTGGTGTGCGTACCTCGCATATACATAAGGGTGGCCATATGTTGCTGTCGAGCGATATGGCAAATTTTCAAACAACTTTCCGCTGTAAATTGATCGCATTTTGAAGAGAGAGAGAGCGAGAGAAAAACATGGCTCGATTTTATCCCATTGGGGCGAGTGAGATTTTTTTCCCGAGGCATGTGGCCACCATCTGGCCACATTGCTTGCCAACCAATCGGTGAACAGAACCCGGGGGCACTCACTCACTGCACTTACGAAAGTAATGGGCACCTGATGAGCGAAGCTGACCCGATCAACCCCTGAACACTCAGAGATCCAGCGATTTCGGTGCCTTTTTCAAATGCTTTCTGATATTGAATACTGTTCTCGAATACCGACTCGAAAAACACTTGAAATTTGTTCACAAAATTTACATACAGCAGTCGAATTTATTCCTCAACGATTATTTTGGTAATGCGCTAGTGATACCAGAAATTGGTGTCTTTTTCCCAGTTGGTCTTGTAGTGGCGAACCTGTCCATTAAAAATTCATAGAAGATTCAAAATGTTGAGGCAAAATTGAAAGTCCATCAAACTAAATTCTGTGGCAAAGAAGATCCCAAGAGGATCGCCGCATTGCCACTTCCGGTGGCTTATATTCGATTCCTGACAAAGTTGCTGCGGTGAACATGTGCACATGCTCTCATTGGGAACAAATTGTGATCTCGAATGCCGGGCACGACTCCCAAATAGCAAAACGAATCCCGGAGAAACAAGTTGATCTCTGACCTCTCCCAACGCCGGCGACACCGCATCAACGCCCCCTCGCAACACTTGCGTGCCTTCTCATATACTGCTACACGTATAGATCTCCTCCAGAGACTCCTTTCCTGGTTCCATGAAAAAGATCTTGGCCATGATCCGATGATAATGACTACGAGAAAATGTAGCTTAGCGTTTTTTCTTCAAACTAATTCCCTATGTTTTTAGTAAAACTGCCTAACTAAAAGCCAAATGCTCTGAGTTAGGTGCATTCAGAAATGCTCTTCTCCGCCCTTTGTAGACAAAGTTAGGGGGATTGTAATGTGGAAATTGGGGAAATTGTGAGACGGGCTCCTACTAGGTGTAGAAGAGCGGGACATACTAGAATGGTTTAGGAGCTGCATTGTAGATGTGACTCGTACTTCAACTCCTATTTCCCCAGTGAGTGTCGACAGTGGAATGGCCTTGACGAGTCTCAAGTCAGGAGCCTGTTAGGATAGGACAACTACACATTTGTCCTTCACTGGTCATTTGACCCCCGCCATAGGCCCCTTCCGGGGCTGCTTGTGGGTACATATTGTAATTGTTTATGTAGATAGATAAAATTGCTTGTGAAGATGCTCGAGCTAAACAGTGGTCACACCAACAAAATCAAAAGTAGTGTAGTCAGTGGTACGAATTTGGGGAACAGCGATTCGGGTGGTGGCCAAGATGGAATCCTCGTTGAGTGTGGACACATTGGGCGTAGTTCGTAATCCTATGAACTTGAAATATGTGTGTGGTGTTAGGAGGATTTGAAAATGAGGCATGTTACAGACGGGGCCACCAAATTGCGCGCCTGCAGTCTGTGACTCTGCAGACAGCCGTTTCTACTCTCCCCGAAATCCTCAATCATCTGGTCGTTATTGCACGATTAGGGTCATCCGCAAACCGTGCAGCAATCTACACGGGCAACAAGGAAGCTGAAGGGTAGATAGATGGAGCAGCCACAATTGCAAAGGGTATCTCGTCAGCAGCCCTGAAACTCTGAAAGAGACTGTACTCAACTGTTTTGCTCGAGCGCCATCCAATCTCAATAATTATGTTCTTCATTGATTTTGGAAGCCAAGGACATCCTTATCGTATCCTATGGCCATTTTCAGAAAAGCTCATGAATTGAGATTTTACGCATTAAGAAAACATTATTTTCTTCTCAAAACTTTCAAAATCGTAATGACATCATACCTATCTGTTCAAAAATCAATTGATGCACTGCGTTTGTTATAAAATCAACGACATCCTAAATACCGGAAGGTCGACATTTGCGACATTTTCTGATGGTGGCGCTTGAAATTGTTAAATTGGGACGTCGATGTTCTTTTTCGGAGATTTCGATAGCGTCGTCACAAGTCACTTGAAAATAAATGGCTTAACTCGTGTTTAAAATTAAAATAGCTCATGTTTAATTTTTGCTCTTTGTGCCTGATGGATTAAAAGTGTCTTTTACTATCGCGTATCGGACATTATTTGGCTGTGATTTTGATAACATCTTCGATTATAACTAGTTCGTTTTTTATTGATTGATTGAGACCACTTTCCAGGTTTTATACTGAAGATGCTTTGAATTGCAAAACTTATAATTGGTGTTGAAAATGAAAAACAATTGTGCGATACGCTAAATGTGACTTAATAATTCTGGCAGATTTCAAGTCATCACAGTTTGCAGTGCACGCGTGCTAGACCTAATGAGCTAGCAAATTCCAACCCTTGAAAACGGTGAATTGTGGTAGTTGTTCTCTGGTTTGCGATGCTTATGTCCCATCCCCGTTTGCATTTTTTGTTTCCACCCCATGAAAGGACGAACGTGGAATGCTGCAAAATGAGTAATTATGAAGCGTGACTTGGTGGTTGGGAACCCCAGGTTTTGCCCTGCTCCCCTTTTTGGTTGAAACAGGAGGGATGACCACCACGATAGCATATAGCCCAGACAGTCAATAGTGAATCTAATTTTACTCATGTCCACACATGTGGAAGCTTTTGTTTTGAAAATTAATATAAAAAACAATAACCAAAGTACAGCTGTACACTGATTGAGCCATTTGTAAAAATATTAAATACAACACTGTACTTTGTAGTGGCCATTGTCTGATTGGAAAACGGAGACAGGTTTATTTAATAAACTGATTTCTCAAAACAATTGTAAAATCTGATATTTCGTACCGTCAAATAATATTTGATTATAAAAGGAACTTCCAATGATTCCCACAAAAAATGCCATTCATTGGAAACGTCAACAAGAAGGCAGAGCGGATCTAGATAAACATCGCAATTCTTTTTTTAAATTTATTTGTATTCATTTCAAATTCAACGTAATCAGAAATTAAACTTGGTCTGGGTGGTTGCTCCATCTCTGCCAATTGGCCACACCAGTAACTGACTGACTCTAGGTTTATCTATTCTCAATTTTGAGATTGGTTGCTCAGCAAACGAGCTAGTAGAAGACATTAAGCCACGTCGTGAACTTCCAGTTGCTATGTCGATTCCCCTTGTTATTCACTGGTTAGAGAAGGTCAAAGCAAGGTCAGTCTGACTCTGGGTAAGAAAGGAGGGTGTAGAGGCGGCAAGAATGGAGGAGGGAGGGGTGGGTAAGAGAAAAATGGGCGTAGAAGATGGTGTGGGAGAGGGGTTCACATTTTTCCTTAATGGAAAACCCGTCGAACCGTCCAGACCAAATCGGGGCTCACCAACAATGCTGCCGCATGGATGTGTTTATCACTAAATTAGGCGGGATTTTTAATTCTGGGACTAACCAAATGTCATCAATTTTAAGAGAAGTCTTTGATGAAAATTTAAAAACATTGTTAAATTTTTTTTCCCCCATGAATTTTGAACATTTCTTTCATTGAAACTTTCAAAAAGTAACTTTCTAAATTTTCAGATGCATTTCAGATGCAAAGTGATATTTTTTAATGACCTTCGCGACCTTCTTTTTCGCGAGAAAAAGTGGGAAAAAATAAATAATTTTTTCTGAAGAAAGTAAAGCACCGCACCACTTTTTATTATTCTGAAAGCATCTTACAGAAATCTTTCTATTTTAACTTCTTCCTAGCATTTTCTTTTTTATAATTGAAAAGTATTTTGCCCGATTTTTATGATTCTATCATCATGGGATTAAGTTTTTTCTGTTTGCAGTGCAGTGATATTTTTTTAATGACCCTCGTAGATTCTTATTTCGCGAGAAACAGTTATTTTTTCTGAAGAATATTGCAATTTTGCTTCGCAATTTTACGAATACGTATTTTCTTAAATATTTTAGTAGGAAGAGGGAATAATTTTGATTTTGGCGGTATCCCGCGGGCTTAGCTTCTCTTTTACGATAGCAAGTGGCGGCGGTTGAAAATGGCGACGCTGACTACGAGAGGCCACTCACAACGTGGGAGAAACGCGTGGAGAGTCCCCTCTTTAAAAATTTAAATGTCCCCCGAACATGGGTCCGATCCATAAATGAATAGCAGAGACTCTCGAGGAGGGAACACGCGTGTACTGGGCAGAAACAGAGATCATCATAATACCAACTGACATAAGGAGGGGGGGGATTGAGGGATGGGATATTTGGGCGCGGCAGCCTCAAGAGTGCATGAGGGGCTAGATCATGAGGCCAGGGAGGGGGTAGAATGGGCAAAAGAGGAGGGGCAGTCTCGAGCTCAATGAAGGCAGACATTTCGGATGGGGGATGGGGGTTTGGGGAGGAGGGGTTTAGTCTCTTTTGTCAGAGACGTTGGCTACGCGGGGTTCACCTGAAGAAAAGTGGTCATAAAATGGGCCCGTATCCAGTGTACGGCAAGATCGTAACCCGAGCTTGACCTTGTGAAGGTTATTCGCGTCCATGTCTGGCGAATGTCGTTCACTCAACGTAAAACAGGTACACTGTTATTTTGGGCGTCTTAAGTATTGGCCTAAAAAAAATTAATATATTTTTATCATCGGTGGAGAAAAAAAATGTCACATTAACGACATGCCAGTTTTGAGTCATGGATTCAACGCCTATGTTTCGGGGAATCTAAGTAGGAGTCTGCTGGTGGATCCCCAAATGTATAGTTGATCTAAATTAAATTAAAATTATGCGTTTTACTCACGAGTTGGTGGCTTTTTGTACATTGTTATTAAAAAAAAAGCTGGCTGAGAGTGCTCACTTAAGTACTTACTTACTTTGTACTTTATTAATTTTGAGCAAGACTGGATGAGGTTTGAAGGATTAAATGACTAATGAGAGAAATAAGGGGTACAAATAAGCTATGGTGTGGGGAAGGGCAAATAGGGGGTCTCGGTTAATGGGGCGCTGGAAATTTTGCACGAATCTTGGGACGAATTAGAAATAGTGTCGGCTCGTCATTGAATTCTCTGTGTTAGGCCAAACGTTAGGGTTAGGCAAATAAAAAATTGTTTTGAAACAAAGAAAAAGACGACTTGGCGAAAGACGACGTCAATTCGTTTGTTGTGAAAATCGGTTCCTATTTTTAAAATGTGTTGTGAGATTTCTAAACGGTTTCGAAATTTGTCGAAACTTCACCGATATACTTTCTCACAAGCCGCCAGCCATATATTGATATCGGGGACAATTTGTGTTCTGTGAAAAGACGGCAGACGTTGTATAAGGCAGCTTCGACATGGAAAGGAGATTTTTAAAAATGTTGGGGGATGAGGATCCATTAAAAATAAAAGTACCAGCCGGCTATTAACGAATTATATAACGACAGAAAAGACCACAAATTGAGTGACTGAGGGGGAGAGGAGGAGGGGATGTCCTCCCTCCCCCTCGTATAAACGACCTGCAGCGTAATAATTTCCGACACAAATAAGCACCTGTCATGGTATGAGCAGGTCTACTTTGTCTGAAAGCTGCTTTTACGAAAATAAAATAATAAAATTGCGGGGATGAGATTTTTCTTGATGCATCTCAAAACGTTTGCGCTACAAATCCATCGATCGCTGAAAGCACCGGATTTAAGACTATTGATGGCCATGAGTCATACGAACAGTAAGGTGCGGGTTCAAGAAAGGCGAAATGTGTTATCAATTGTTCGACTTCTGAAGAGTTTTCTTGGTTTAAAAAAAACGGGTCTCAGGAGCTATGGAACTAGTCTAACGTTACACGGCTCAGTCTTGCCGAAATAATTGTAGACCTGTTGGCGAGGAGCCCGCAATTGTTTTATTATACGAGTTAGCCCTATGTGGTCCTGCTCGGGTCGGCGGTAATGTCTGTGAATTACGGTTCGCGCGCCTTCCCAGTTTTGTTCGGGCGCGATGAAAATCGGCACCAAAAATCCCACTTGATACCTGTTGCTGTTCCCGGTTACCTTTCTCTCTCTCTGGCGGATGGGGGTGGGGGGAACTTACCCGCCATTTCACGCTACAATACGAACACGGCTCCAGCTACGTTCGGATTCCCGTGTCCCATAAATTGAACGCGCCCATCAATTCCCCATCCATGGCCGTTTTACCGTCCACGAAATTCTTAACTGATGGCAACAGTCTCTTCGGTAGTTAAACGCCGATATGGCATGAGGGGTTAAACAGCGTAGAGACTGAAAATGCGTGGTCTCTTGTTTGTCACTCGTATGTCACTTGAAAGCGCCACTAGCGGGGGAAAATGTATATCGCAGAAAAAGACCAATACGTCGACATTTTTTACTTGTTCAATGTCTTTCTCTAAGACTTTAAGGCCACGTTTCTAGTCTTTTGCAAGAAAATTTATGTCGTGGTGATTTGCCGTACTGAGTACAGTTGAATTCACTTTTATAAATGTGGTGGATCATCTAGTGAGAGTTTTGGGAAGTCTTTTTGTCTTCAAATCTCCCCGTGAGTCCCTTTTACTGAAGCGACGAGAGGGTTCGCCATCGCTGTGCATGAGATGCGGGTTCAACTCCCGACAGAAATCGCTGAAATTTTTCGAGCGACAAATTCCTAAACACGCCTTTCTTCTGAATGGAAGTAAAACCGTGAGACCCGTGTCCGTATGATATCAGGTTCACGTTAAAGATTCCCTACCTAGGTATCTTATACTCTGTACTAAGACTGGGATAGGCAAAATTACCAGGCCACCCCCTGGGAGAGTTTTAGGGCGAACACGATGCTGGACCTCCTTAACAAATATTATATTAAGTTCATCAGTGGCAAGCATGTAGGCATCTATCTTCGTCGTTGTGCGTTGATACGGATGATTCCCAATAGGATAGCCCACCGAAGATTTCCTTCGTTAAAACAAAAACTCTGGTTTAAAACTTCAGTGCAAAACGGGATCCTCCTTTTAAGGGTAGCTAGCCATCGTTGGGTATTCGTGAGTCAGTGAATCTCTCTCACCTCCTTATTCTGGTGAATTGCTAAAGAAAGAGATACAAATCTTTCACCTTTCGTCCTCAAACAATAAAAGTGTTGAAACCTGGGATTAATGTGGAAGACTTTTTTGGTGTATCCTACTGCGGAAAAGAGCGTTTAGAAGTAAATCATCTTCTAACATGTAAAGAGTTCATGTATGCTGATGATGATTCCGATGAACTTTTAATATATCCACCCGTGTACGGGACGGATCGATTAGGTTAAAGTTGGAAATGTGAATCTCTATACATGTTTTATCCCTATACTGTATCTGACAACATTGCTAACATCATCGAGTGTGTGTGTAATGGAGGAATCATCGAGACTAATCCACTCATTTATAACGTAAAGATTAAAGATTAGAAAAATTGCGGGAAAGGGCAGCCTTCTATCTAATTATAGATACCCATAAATTGCTGAAGTAGAAAGGTAAATGTATGCTTTTCTTAAGTTGGGCGAACAGAAATCTTCGAAAATCCAATTAACCTGGCATATTGTAGGTAGAAAACATTAGAGTGAAACTTTCTTTCTCCGTAAGTTACCGATTTTTGATCGACGTCAGGTAATGATGTCAGCGTCTGGTTATTATTTTATATTGAGAGTATTATAGATCACCTGTCGCCACCTGCCGGCAAAGCGCTAAAAATGAACATTCCACTTCCCTCACCGTTAGACAAAGTCGATGGAGAATTTTGTTTCACATAGATGCTCACTAGATGGCGCTCGGCGTGTATGCAACCTTTCGAAAAACTAAAACGGTGAGGACTACAATTAGAAACTCATCAACGAAGATCGTTTAAACGTAAAATTTAAAATATCTTCTCGAAGATAAATTAAGATAATGAAAATTTGCGAAGCACAAAAGACAAACGTAAGAACTCACCCAAGACTTTCGTCATTACCCAATATTTTAAAATATATAACAAGGAATTTTTGTCCGTATCTGGTGATCAGGTATCTGGGTGAGTTTTTACGTTTGTCTTTTGTGTTTCGCAAATTTTCATTTTCTTAATTTATCTTCTAGAAGATTTTTTAAATTTTACGTTTAAACTATCTTCGTTGCCGAGTTTCTAATTGTAGTCCTGCAATTCTCCACCGTACCATCGTCTCCTATTCATTTTCTTAGAACTTTCCAAAAACGCCAAAATATTTACAGACCCGGTAATCTGAGATTGGCTTTCATTGGCTTTCCAGATACGCGCCCCCTGGTGGTAAGTGTTCCTTCTGCCACAAATAAAAGAGACTCCACCAACGCCATCTAGGTCGAAGACACGACGTTACGAGCCATCGAAAGAGAAACAAATGTCGTTTCACTTGTCACGGCAGGCGCCATCTTGTTTTCGTAACGCCACATTTACCGAGCGCGCTTCATGACATCTGCACGCCATTGACTTTATCGCGGCAAACAACATTCGGAGCGCGCCAGAGAATAAAAATAAAGTTCTTCGTGAGTAATTTTTCTATCAAGTTCAAGGCTGGCCAAGCCGCCGTTCGTCAACATGAGACGCGTACACACTGTTAACAACACAGGCTGCGGTGAAGTGAAAACGTCATTCTCTGCAGAGTAAATGATGGCGCATTCGAATTTACGTGCCAACTATTCGGTGAAGCAAACAAGAGCGCGGCGAAGGGTTGGGCTTAATGGAAATTGTTATTTTGGCAACATTTGTTTGTCATGAGACGGTGTCGCAAGACTGAACAATCATTTTTGTCCAATCACGTCATCCCATTAAAAAAGAATTGTATTTAAATCTTTCTTTCTGGTCGAACTAACTTTTCGGTTATGAACGCAATTAAGCAACTCCGGTTCATTGGTCCATTCTATTTTTCATTTTTTTAAAACACGCCATCAACCGGTTTCACTTTTTGGATAAGTACCATCCATTTACTGTAATTACATGATATACGTTTGTATAAAATCGTATTTCATGGCCATTGGATGATGGCATCTTGGGGATGTTCTCCTTTCTTACGAGTACAAGCCCCGCTGATCTCTATTGAAAAACACAATTTTATTTAATACATATTACAATTGTTAAAAGCGATCGAGGTATCTGTACATGAATATGCCATTCTGTTATGTAGGTTTCGAACCTGCATCGTACACAGAACAGAATTCCATCACCAAAAATGAGTGACACGTCTTGACCATGGAAAATCGTGACTTTCTGTGTGGGTTTTTAGTTGCTGGCACAAAAACAGAAATTTAGCACTCACTTTCGTGCGTGCTTACATTTTTAAACAGGGGATGTACTTGCCCTGTACAGGGTATGTCCCAGTAACAGTTCTTCAACACATGCCTCAGACACAATCAAGATATTCGCGAAAGAGAAATCTAGAGAATAGACAACAGGCAACAACTTGTTATACTTAAAATCCGACTTTTTTTATATGTTTCTGTTTCTGTTCTTGGTAAACATTTATTATTTCACACATAACAGCGGTGGGCTGGTTTATAATCGTTGCAAAAGGAAGAAAATGGGAGGGGAGGGCGAAAAATCTGTTAAAAATCTATCAAAGCTCTCACTTCATGGCCACATGCGAAGTATGAAAGCAGGGAACTCTCCAAACTCGTACTTCTAAAACAGTTGCAGAGGGTGCACTTGCAATTTGTTTTATGGGGCCATTCTGTTTACACGTTGCACGATCGCCCATGAAACGAGATTTGATAATATCTCCTACGAATGTCCTCCTGACATCCCAGTACTTTTTTTGGTTAAAGTGTCCCGTCCTTAGCTCGTTATTTCTACATTTTTTTCTCCTAACGAATATCTTTTCAAGCTTTTGGGTCTCAGGAGGACGAATTCGGTCGTAGTGAAGCGATGATCCAGTCCCAAACTCTGATTTATTAAAGCTAGCACGATCATTTTGGTTGTTGGTATACAAACCGGGCATCTCAGCTTCTTCCCCTCCCCCTTCCTGGATATATGGCCGTAACTTCTTGGAATAAAGATAAAGTAAGCATAAACAAATCCATATTTCAAAAGAGAGGGCAGCGGTCAAAAGTGTTGTATCTGGGAGTGTTATTTCGCCAAGCTGCAATTAAATTTTGCAGAATATTATCAGTATACTGTACAGTCCGTACAGGTCATCCATTTCAAGACGGGTTCAAGACATTGATTTCAAGATTAGTTCCACCACCAGTCGTCAGTTTTCTGGCTTTTAAGATCAGCTCGCTCTCTCTGTTACATTCCAGAGATTTGTCAAAAATGGCACTAATATTGTCAATGAACGTGAACTATTGACTTTGATTTAGTTGTTTGGATGACCGACTTGTAGTTAGATGGTCCCGGGTTCGATTCCTGGCGCGCGTCCGCTCGTCTATTCCAACACGGTGGTGGACACATTGCAATTGCCCAGCGAATTAGTTACTACACTTTAAATAATATAATAATCATTTAGGACTCTTCCAGGACCTTGAAAAGGATTAGCGTGTTTAAGTATCTCCAAATTGGGGATGTTGAAATACTTGCTGCGGAGGAGGGCTCGCGTTTCCTCCTGCTATTTCTCCCGGGGGCATGTCACCTTCACCGTCCCCCTAAGATTGTCGGTTTTGTCGCTTTCACACAGGTATATATCTCTCCTCACCTCTGGTCACAACCACACCTGAAAGCCACGCCGAAAATGGTGGCCACCACCACCACCGCCCATAAACCGATCCCAATCTTCCCGCTGAGCCCGGTGGGAACAAGGATCACCGGCTAAAGGTATATATATACGCTGAAAATAAAAATATAAGGTCATTTGAACTGAGGTGCTTTGGTTTGGGGAGAGATTTGTGGAACAAGTTGTTGTTCAAAGAGATGTAAAATAACGGGAGCTCGACTAGTCAGTGAGGGAGAGGGGATCAACCTGGACGGGGAGCGTTAACTTGCTAGGGGCAAGACTGAATAGTCAGGAAGATATGAAACCTTTTTTTCGCAAAAAATTATCTTATTCCATCTCGTATAAGTTATACCTGTATATAAGAATAAAATATTTTTTAAATGCCAGCCATTTATTTACGCGACACACGAAGTAAATAGTCAAAGTGAATAGGAAACACCTGAAAATAACAAACGTCATTTTCAGTTCTTATGATTTCAATTTCAGGACACTAATTTTTTTTTTCACAAAAATACTGTAATGGATAAATTGAAACCAAAAATAATTTCCAATGAGAAAGATTTGTGAAGTGTTTCAATGTGAAAACTGTGAGTGTTCAACCCTGTAACCATGACGTGTACCTTGCACGGTTCGGTGTTGTGAGAGTGCCCCTCGCAAGAGTTCATCCTTTCAGAGATCGAAAGCTGGAGGGGACTTCTTTGTCCATCGCATCAGGGTTCTAGAATATCTCTGGGAGGGGGAAATTGTTTCCGCAATTTACGAAAGACCAATTTGGCTTCCCCGATTTCTAAAAATAGTTTTTCAAGCAGAAAAACTAATCGTGGACGTGGTCCACCCTGCATTCCTTTTCCTGGACCCAATCTAGTTCCTTACTTTGTTGTCCAATACGGTTTTTGGTGGTGGGACAATATTTATCTCTATGGGGCGCTAGTTTCTGTTTAGATTTTGCAAACCTGGCTTAATTGATTCGGGCGTTGCAGATGGCGCCACCTGCACGCGCGCAATAAGCCTACGTTGACGTTCATGGGTGGTCGGCTTTCACGATGGTCTGTTAAGTTTCCCTGTATACCTGAAATTGGTGAAGAGGGGTAACCTTAATTGTTAAAATCTGACCATTTCATGGTCAGCAGTGTAGATGAAGCAGCTTTATGGGCTGAACTCTTGGAGTCGAATCCCTCATTAGTTTAGGGGAGAAATTGGGACCCCTATCTGTGAGCGACGATTGGGTGGTGGATTTAGGGGGGAGGGGTGACATTGGCATCGTTCATTAATGGGGCACGTAGCAACTTGGCCGAAGTAAAAAATATAAATGCTTCATCAAAACACCACCCCGATAGCTTTACTTGAATGCCACCAGAGGCACCCCACACGCATCGGCACAAACCAACGAACTGGAAGATCTAGAGGCAGCAACCCTTAGATTAAACGGTTCAAAATGGGAAGTGCTTCGAAGTTCGAAATTGACATTTGGAACAGGCTAGGCATGCGAAAATAATTGGTCAACCACCTTCGAATCGATCGATACTTCGTTGCGAGACGGGAACTTTCAAGAGAGGAGGACCCGTGAATTGAAAAGGGTCCCCCCACACCAAAAACTAGGAGAGATTGTATATGGCAAACAAGGTGAAAGGGGAATGATAGGCGAAGGACACGTGGGTAGATTTAAGGGGAGTGAAAGGGACGGGAGAGAGGGAGCACCTACAGAGATTGTCGACCCAAGTCTGAAAGGGAAAAAATGTCAAAAGCGACATTAGTAGTAATTTATGCGCGAATTGTCTGCGCCAGGCATAATACGGTAGCTGGAAGCGGATAAGGGGAAGACGTGGTTAGGAGCAAGTTGGCACCATCCAGGGTTTGAAAGCCAGGGGTGAGACGAGTTTAGTGATGGGGTTTAGTGTTCGACGAGGCCATTCAGTCTGAGACCTGAAAATGGGGTGGTGGAGCCGGATTTGTATGATTTTAATTCAATTCGTAGCATCGAAGCGCAAGGTGATCACATTACGACGCGTATCCGCCATACTTTTTATTCCCCATGCCAATACGATGGGGTAATTGCTTTTTGTTTTTCCTCTCTCCCAGTTGGAGTTGGTTCGCATGGTGAGAACAACTCACAAAAAATATATTAAAAAAATCACAAGTGAGAGGAATTGTTCACAGGTAACCCTGCGGCGAATAGGTGGCAGCAAATATTCAAAGCATTCTTGAGGATGGCAAATCTCGAGGAGATAATAATAAAAAATCTACTAAGAAAAAAAGGCGACAATAAATGTTGAACATCGGTGTGAGCGGTGGTTCAAATGGGGTTGGAGACGGGCTTTTGTCCAGGGGGACCAAAATAGATTAAAAAAATACACGTAATTTGATATCTGCACAATTTCTGATGGAATCTAATTTGCGTTACAAATTTGATTTTCGATTACTCATCCGAGCTTGTCAAAGATAACTAAAACGCTGGGGAATTGCAGGACTACAATTAGAAACTCGGTAACGAAGATAGATGAATTAAGAAAATTAAGATTTGCGAAACACAAAAGACAAACGTAAGAACTCACAAATCTTCATTTTCTTAATTTATTTTCGAGAAGATGCTTTAAATTTTACGTTTAGACTATCTTCGTTGCCGAGTTTCTAATTGTAGTCCTGCAATTTCTCAGCGTTTTAGTTCGTACTACCATCGGATCCTATTCCTATTCATTTTCTTTGAGTTTGACGAAGATAGTTGGGCAGTTGGTACCCTCTGGTGGCGTGTCAATGAATCAATTGGTTCATTACTAAGGGTTAAGTTGTTTCGGTAGATTGATGATCGGAGAGCTGTCTTCGGGCCTATCGATGGTTCGCAATTTTTTTAATAACTTAATCATTTTTTAAGCGACGTGCTCAACTGTTATGTCTCGAGCACCATCTAGCGAGCATCTCTGCCACTTAATTTTTACCGCCATGGATTTACCGGTAGACGGCGATGATAGGTGATCGATCCTTTTCGTTTTGGAGTGACTCAAGGTATATAACCTATATTTTATAAACCTTGGGAGAGGTTCCAGGCACTACAGAAAACAATCGCCATCGGTATCTCAGCCAGTGGTTAGTCAAGATGAGAAATAGGGGGTGACACATTTATATATTTGCCCGGGGCGCAGCTTTTCAATTTTTCAAGCAAGGAACTTGCCCATCGTGCAGCGAATCGTGGCCAACGTTTTCGCCCCCGCCCATTCAACCCCTCCAAATTATACACATACTCCTCCTCCTCCTACTCCTCGTCTCGGATTCCGAGATTAACTGTTCACGGACAGGGATCCCCCTACCGGGCCTCCCCCTTCTCCATTCTTTACGTACTCCTCCTTTTGGTCCACTCCAACTCGGCTACACGATCTGTATTCGTAGATTTGGTGCCATGTTGGGTGGTGCAACTTTTAATCGTGTTCGGGGCCGCGTAATGCATGTCCAATTGAAAGCTCCCATCATATTTTTTTGACTTCTTTCCTTTTCCAAGAGTTCCTTTTTTTAAATTTAAATTAAAAAAAAAAACAATTCTATTTATTAACGCCTGCCTCGCACTTGACTTTAGAATTCCTAGGATCGCAGAATTAGCGATCGTTAATTTATTCCGCATGACTTCCTTTCAGCCATAGATACATTATAGGGAATATCAAGGAGAAAATCCACAAATTACTTGTACCGGCAAACCCGGTTATGTTCGCGTTCACTCTTCGTTTTCCCCTCCCAATCTTATTGAAATACATCGAGTATTTTCATCTTCTCTGTTCACTTCGTATGGTTCCGTTGCGATTCCCTCAATGCAAGAAGAATGCGACAATTAGACGAGGACGAGAGACACCTGTCAAAAAAGCTACCTCTGGTGTCACCGTTTTAGTCGCCTCGATTCACTGTGTATCTTTTTCATTGAAGCAAAATCGTCTTAAATATGATTTGGAGAATTTGTCATCAGTTCAACGATTTTTCTGGTTTTATTCCACGGTTGGAGACTTTGAGTATGTGCAAATGTTTCCTAATGAGGATTCAGGATAGGAAAATCCCTTGTAGGAATCTTAACCCTTTAACCGGCCAATTGATTTTCAAACCCCCACATCCTGCCGTACAATTAATTTAAAAAAAAATTGATACCACAAAACGTAATCAGTTACAAAACAAACATAGCAAAACATATTTTTTAAACAAAATTTCAAAATCTCACAACGTACCAGTTTACGGGATTGCCGTTTCAAGGGATACAAAGCTACACTGCATTAAAAGACGCCTTTTTTTTTTTATTTTTTTATTTATTTATAATTCACTGAAGTGACGGATCACAACAGGAAGATTCTGTACCCCTCTCAGAGCTTAGGCCCTATGTGAGAGG
>JAQGBY010004548.1:0-16380 GCA_034698785.1 Mycogona germanica | reverse complement strand
TTGCTCAGTTGCTCACCGAGGAGCGCTCCGGCTGCTCCCTCCCCCTCCCTCACGTGCGCGGATGACCTATCCGATTACGCAACATCATTGTCGGCATCAACATCAAAAAAGCCTCATCTCTCTCAAATCCCACACGATCCCAACTTGATGACTTTTTTTAGCTGCGGCTCTCTCGTCTCGTACTACCTGGGTTCGAGAATAAAAAAACACAAAAGAACAACACATCAGCAACAAACAGAAACACAGTTGACACCTTCGATACGATGACGTCACGAGTGCTACATCGAATACATCGTGCAGTCAAAAAGAGTGTATCAATAACAATCTGGAACCCAATCATTTCCCAATCGAGTACAAGGTGTAAATTCTGGACTAGCTCAGACGTTTCAAAACTTGTGACGTCATATAATCCGTAAGATCAACTGGATTTCGATGGATTATTGGGTTATCTTAAACACCTTTGTCTGCCTGGTCAAATGACGAAACTCTCCAACAAAATTTGTAAACATGTTTTTATTTTTAATATTTTGTTTTTCAAGCACTTTGACACGCATCGTCATTCCAAACGGACAGGTGTCAGATCGAACACCTCGGTTGATCACGTGAGCACGAAATGTATCAATTGAAATTGGCTGCATGTCACTCGTGCTGTTGGCTCGTCACGACGAGCATTGCCAAATATTCAGCCTGGGCCAAATGTGAAGGTTGCGCCCCACTCAACTAGTGTTCCTCCGTTCAAGTGCTTCTTCGAGATTTTGTTTATTTTTGTCTTTCGAGATATTGTGATATTCAACAAATCCATGTATGATGCTGTCATATACTGATTCGGTGACGTCACATGACCTCCGTCCGCCGTGAAGCCGCCATGGGCAACTTCCCCCGCAATATCGATGATATCTACTAGAGCAAATCGTTCGTTCATGAAGTTAGCGAAATAAAAACAACAGTTTGCGAAAGCAGGTTTAGAGTGCGTCCGACGCATCGCTTTTTTATTTTTCCAATTCACAACCTTTCTGATCGAGTTGCAAACCAGAATTTAAATCATAAACACCCTTGCCTTGTATGATTGCCTGACAACACGGGGCAGCAAAAACACGCTCGCTCAATCCCTGACGTAACACCCCTGCTCGATACTCGAATTTGCAAGTTTAAGAAGGCGCTTTGAGAAATGTCACTCCACCAGTCTACCGGCAATAACAATGTCTGGTAGAAGTAGACTACGTGTTATCGCCAACTGGACAACACCAAGTGTACAATTCAATGGAGTGACAGACGCTTCAACACAATAGATTCGAATTTATTGCGTGTGTCATGCGGCATTGGGTTTGCGCTAGTTATACACCCCTAAACGAAATCCATTGTCAACGAGAACATCTATTATGTCATTTTTAGTTTCGACAACTGGAAGGGAAAAAAATGAACAAAAAAACGGAGCAAATTTGAAATTTTTTAGTCTCCACTTGATTAGTCGCCGGTTCCGCAAAAATATGTAAACGGTTCTTAATTGTCTTATTACAATAACTAGACAAAACTCTAGTTAAGAGAAACAAGGGCAAAATAAAGAATGTGAACATTGAGGGCAGTCGATTAACAAACCAGTTAGCTAAAAAAAAAAAGACTCAAACAAACGGATGAAGGAATCGACCCGTTATTTATACACTAGTGGCGTGATCGCTATAGCAGAGGCTGTTCACATCGCAGAAGCCGTTAATTGGTAAAGCTCACCTGAACCCTGAGTCGAGTCTGGTGTAACGGCCAAGATTTTGGAGGTCATTCCGTTTCGTTCAAAGGAAAACTAATTAGAGATGCAATCGGTTTTGAACGTTTAAACCGTCACATCTCAGGCGCGATGGCAAATACCTTTTTAAACGCTGTCGAACGCTTTGAAACGCTCTCATCTAACCCCTTCCCCCCACTTTCTGATGACCTCTGGCGTGATCGAAGCACTCGAAAAGCCCAGTCTCAAGGGCAGTCAGACATTTAGTGTCAGTTCGAACGAGCTTATATAATCGGGATCAGTGCCTCCTTGACTTGTTTCGGGCGAACGCGATGACTTGCAGGTAAACGCATACTTTATCAAAAAGATTGCTGCAAAAAATGAGACTACGTGGACATGTTCACCAACAACAACAAAATCATAATCCACACCTGCCACTTCTAATGCATTGCACCTGAACAGCCGGTGATTTTTCAATTGTGGAGTCAAAATATTTCTTAAACTTGAATAATAAATGAAACTGTGACGAACGTCAGAGTACGAGAACGAGCAAATACATTTAAATACACAACAACCGATGCTAATACATTTTAAGTATTAAACCATCGACACCGCCTCAAAATATCCTTGCTACATCCCCACATATATCCCCACATTGGCGCGCGTCAGAGTGTGACGTCAGAGTGAGCGCGCCGCTCGTAAACATGCGCGATCCAATAATGAAAACGACGATGGCGACACCCAACGAGAATCAAAATTTCGAATTTAATGGCGCATGCACGTACAGAGACAGTATTGACGTAAATATGTGTGTGGACCTGACGTGCAATTCGGGGAAACAGAAAGACATCAGAATAATCTGATTGAGTCATCATCAGCATCAATTGGGTGTAGGAATCATGCGCCATTGGTCAACTCTACATATGAGGTACGATGAAAGGAGGCGGAGACAAGTGGGACGACACACCTATCGGCGACAATGAAACGATATTAAAGTGGTAATGGAATAATTAAAAAGTAATTTGCTTCGCGCTTCACCGTGAAGGTTACATTAACAAATTTTGTGTATTATAAATTCTTAGAAATAATTTAATGCGCCAAAACTACAGAAAAGTAATTGAAAAATAGTTAAAAGCGAAATGAAAAGAAACCTATCATGCAATCATGAAATTTATATGTCCAAAAGTGTTAATTTGATGAGCTTCAACCGCGACTATTTTTTTTTTATTTCTGGTGTGGGCCATAAAAGGTTCAAGCATGGTCTTCAACAACATACAAAGAAAAATTACAGAAATTAATAATTTAAAAATGATTCTTTTAAAAATTAAAAGTGACAGTATATAAATGGAAATTGATTTGTAACTATTTGAATGACGTATCCGGTTTCAGTTTCCTGTTTTTTATTCATTAACAAGTGTTCAGAACCGAAAGCTCGACATCGCAAAATTGAAAATCTATTACAAAATCTCAATGGACAGCATGTAGAGATGATGTCACCTACATTAAGTAGCCATTATATTTCGGGGTTTTATACAACTGCAGCTGCCAATCAAATTGATCACGCCACTGAAGCTAAACGTCAGTAGCCAAAAACAGTCTATATTAAGGGATGTTTTTTTTCGAAAGGTAAAAGCTCTTAAGCTCCATTCAGTATGGGAACGGATTCGTTATAGGCAAAATATACATCCTTATAGTGCTCTTTACCTGCCCATATATAAGTATAAAACCAAAGCAACTTCACACGGTGCTAAAGGGATGACGTCACGCACAACACTCGTCAATTTTAATAGCCGTCAGGTGTGGGAAAGGTGGCTGTGCCGTCCTGTGCTTCGACTCCCCCTCGTATAATTGAGAAAAAAGTGTCACCGCCAGGGCCGGGCTAGAGGCAAGTAGGGCAACCTTTAGGTGCTAAACAGCACGGGTAAAAATAATACTGATTTGATACTGAAAGAAAATTACAATGAAGCAGCTTCTAAATTGTTCCCAGGAGGGATAAGGGCTAGACCTCTCTGTTTCTACCATTGCTGAAATAACAATATTTCAAAAATTTCTCACGACTAAAGCGCATAAAATTTACACATTTTGGACATATAAATCGCTAACTTGATAAACCATTTTTTAATATTGCGCTTCGCGCTGATTTACTATCATTTCTCAGTAGTTTGCGGCTTAAAATTATGAGTTGCAGTGAACACACAAATTATGTATTTGTTTAATCACAATCTTTTTCAGTAATTTATCAAATATCGTATAATTTTATAAAAAAGTATTGTTAGGCACAAAGGAAAGGGTTAAAAAAAAATTGCGCTTCGCGCTAATTAATCGGATTTAAGTGTTATAACGATTTAATAATTTAGATAACTTTTGGCGCAGAAAATAATTTCTCAGAATTGATCTTACACAATGCAAAAGCTGTTAGGTTTTTAATGGTTACGTTGGTTAGGTCAAGATTGGTTAGAAGAGGAAAGGGAAGTATTCTGTAGTGCAGTGATTACAGTGAGCTGAACTTAAAAAAAGAGATAAAGAAATTTAGTTTGAATGCGCATTTGTCGGCAAAGGCAAGTTTCCAATCTCTGACGCTTTACCGTAATTGACTTTGCCTGTGCTGAAGGAGGCAAATCTTCACCAGTAACACCGGAAGACAGCGTCGGAATTCGAACCAGAAATCCTCCCCAAAACACAAACATTTTCTTTTTAATGAAGCCACCAACATGTACACCAAACAAAGCCTCCCCTTAAGAGATGAAATAATTCGATTCTTGCCGTGGACATACATGAACAATACGTCATGAACGATGCCATTACGGATAGGCAAATACGAAGGTCGTGACTAGGCGCGGTCATCCAGTCATACTCAGTTTAGGATCGTATAAATCCTCGAGTTAAAAATAAGATTCACTGGCAGTCAACAGTTCGTCACTGGAGCATTGTCTTAAGTGTGTAGGAAGATCGTAAATAACAGTTTAAATGTGAGTGAATCACGAAAGAGGAAATTTGGCGAGGCTGAGTTGTACAGAATAGTAGGCATGGGATAATAATGAAAAGAAAGACGATAAAAAAAATTCGTAAACACATCAATTAGACCTTCCCTTAGAGAGTACCGGTGACGTAATGGACGCGTGTCGAACTGTTATTGCCATGATCGCGGGTTCGATTCCGAGACCACTGGAATATTTCGGGTGAGAGAAATTCCTTCACACGTCTTCCTTCGGAATGAAAGTAAAGCCGTGCCTGCACGATTGGTCTGACGTCACAAGACAAAATGTAAAAACAAGAAGTTTTTCTTTTTAAAATCATAGGAGTATGGTATTTTGCTCTCGATGACAAAACTGTTTCAGCCGAACACGAAATAAAAACTCATTGGAAAGTCGAATTCAAATGACTAATTTTATTTTCCTACGGAATCACAAATGACGATACATGTATAATATATACACACAGTACATTTTTTATATTACAAAGTCAAATTAAAAATTTATAAATATGAAAAGGATTGCCGGAAGTTACGACAACATGGCCGACAAGCGATAATATATCCACATGGTAAAGACAGACGTTAGAACAACACACAGAGTTGTCAAGTCTACAATTGCTGCGCTAATCATGCGCTGCAATAATTAAAAAAAATATTTTTTAAATCGTAAGCGCCGGAAGTGCGATTTTTGATTTATCGTTGGCGTCAACAATGGGTTAAGCGAGATCGCGGCTCCACTAGACTACAGGTGTACACTGCAAACGGACAACGTCTAATTTCAAGACACCAAGATATCGAACATCAAAAAGTTAAAACTATGTAGATCTTTTAAAAATTAAAAATAAAACTTTACGAAACTTCAACGAAAACGATTCGAAAACTTTCCTAATCAATTTAGCAGGAATGCAACCGTATCTGTTAAAACTCGAGGTAAAAAAAAATTAATTTTTTGTCGCGAGGTTTGGACATCAATTTGACATGAGTGGATCTACAGGTGTCTGAAAATTAGACCTGGTCATTTGTAGTGCATCTACAAATGAGGTATTCGTATTCCTACGAATCGAGACGATCGATTTACACTTTAATATAAAATTATCGGAAGCAGTATAGATTTCGCTTCACTCACGCCATCGTGCTAAGAGACAAGATTTGATGCAGTGGGAACGCCTTTACAATCGCTGATCGCCCAAGAAACAGACGAAATTGTCTTAAGAAGGGATTTAGTAGGACGTCTTGGTGAATTTAGTAATGAAAGCCGAAAGAAAGGACGAACTGAGTGGCGATCTTATCCATTTTTAATTATGAAATTGTCTTGTCAAAATGAATCGACTCGTCTCAAGAATAGTCGCATCTCGACTGTTAGCGAGAAGACGTCAAATCTCATAATTGAGAAATGTCGCTAGTTCTTTTTAAAAATAATTTTTGCAAGACCAGTAAGATTTCCATTGAGTATGACTTGGATGCTCTCCACCAAATAATGTTCAAACGAGTAAGAATAAATTAGTTTGCGTTCTTCTGTGTGTCACATCATTTAAGTGTTCCTCACCGAAACAACTTATTACTAAGTTCTTGTTATCCAAAAATCAGCCTCTTGTATTAAGTCCTGTCCTGCGAGTCGAACGCCGAACTTAAATCTGATGACGTATACGAACTGATGAACACATGTCTTTGAAAATCGATGCGTAGAAAAAGAAAATGTTAAGTAGGACGGAAGAACGATGAAGAATCGATGGCGATTGAAATAGTTGATGATTTAGTTAATCGAGTATATACATCTACGTCATCATAATCCATCATAGATACGCATGATCAAAACCGTGTCACTTTAAAGATATAGGCCAGCCGCACAGAGGGCGCCACAATCGGAATTGAACATCGCGTGGTCGCGAACCTGGCTTCTATTCCTTACGTCAATTCGTCCGATCAGTTTGGAAATCCCAAATCCAATTTCACGAATCGCACAAATTAAAACTGATTCCAATAGATCCTGCTTCCCCGTTGCCGAAGTGTGGATCACGCGTATCGTATCTGTTCCGTATTCGAAACGTATCACCGATCCAAATGTCTGGATATCCAGGATTTTCCGCGCACACGATCAGTAAAATTAGCGGTGTCCTGATTTGTCACCGAAAGTCAAATTTAAAAAAGGGGTAACTGTATCTAAAATCGGGTGGCGTTGTCCGAATGTACACCAGGTGGCGGTGGCGTCGATGGTGGCGTCGAATGTGGCGGGCTGGTCGTGGCGTCTGTCGTGACGGTGGACACCTTGCGGGCCACGTCCGGTGTGGAGGAGACGAGGGTGGCCACGGTCTCGGTGGACGCGTTGAGCGAGCGATGGATAATGGAGACACCGGCGCCGGGTTTGATGAGATCCAAGACGGCGTCGTGGATGGTGGGGAAGATGGCTCCGGTCAGCCGGGTGATGCAGTCGGTGCGCTCCAACTTGACCAGCACATTGTCTGAGCAGGGTTCGAATTTCATTTTGGTGGTGTTGGCGCGATGGAAAACAAATCGTCAGCGATGGTTTTGGTTTTTATTTTTGGTCGGTGGCGAATTCGACGGTCAGATTTAAGAAATGGCGAAAGGAAAGTGAGATGGTGAGAATAAAAAAAAAAGAAAAATAGAATAATTAACAAAAAATAAATAAAAACATGCAAGAATAAATAAAATAATGACTCATGGCATGCGCTAATAATAAAAAAAGCATCACACAAAAAGCACATTTTCCCACATGCAAAAAGAGAGAGAGAGCAAAGAAGGATAATTAAAAAGATGAAAATTGTTTAAAAAAAAACATGTGCAAAGTGGGAATAAAGAAAGAATATGAGAATATAAAAAAGAGAAACCAGAAATCGAGAGAGCATTTAAAGTGACCTAGGGAAAACTACTAGACTAAAGCGAAGTTCACACAGGAGAAGATACCCCTCATGGTGCTTAGGGGTACACCGGGATCGACATTTTCGAGAGCCAGTGCCGGGAATCGAACCCGAGACCGCAGAGCCACAATAGGCTCCTAATGAGCCGATCATCGTCGCACAGGTGCGAAATCTCATCACGAATTCATACCTCTACTGACAAATTGTTTCATTAAATTGGCGTGCAGCTGCGCCATCTATTGAGCAAATACTACAACGGCGTCTGAATGGAGCACTGTAATATCCATATACTTTAACAAATTTATTTTATTTATTCTAATTTTTTGGGTAGTCACAAAAGTGTTAGGTGAGTTCATACGTTTGTGTTTGTGTTTCACAAATCTACAATTTCTTAATTTTTCCTGCAGATCAGAAGTGAGCGTTGTCTATCGGTGAGATCTTGTTGCCGACTCTCGATTGCAGTCCAAATAATCATCCTATATTTTTGCCTTTACTAATATCGGCATCATATCTACCATTTTGGACGTAAGAGTGTTGGTCTCAGGGGAGCCGAGCACGCTCCAGTCTCTCGCGACCAGTGTAAGCCGCTCTTAAAACGCGGCACTTCTAAGAGATAATTTTGACTTGGTAGTCACAATGTAATTTCCTTAAGCACGTCGAACACCGAAAACCACGTAACCGTGACAATGAGATCGCAAACCACTTAAAACACCAGCGAGAGAGAGTAGCATCCAATCACCAGGTAATACAGCAAGTATTAAAATGAGAAATGATCTTTGTCTTACCTCTACAGCCAGCCAGACACACTTTCACTCCGAGTTCGGAAAATTCCAGGATCACCTGCAAACATGAAAAATAAAATTTATCATAGTTCAACGTAACCAAATTCACATTCTCTTTTAACTAAACGCAGATAATATGAATCGCTTCTTTACGGAAATAACAGTCTCTCAAGAAATGATCTTCGTAAACCAGCCTGAAACAATTGACGCAAATCCCAAGAAGCGTGACCTGTTCCCGATTGTCTTTCTTACCTGGCTGAGCATGGACATGGCGGCCGAATCGATGAAGCCGACGGCCGAGCAGTCCAGAATGATGGCGTCCACCGTTTCGGGCGTTCCGGGTGGCGGAAGCGGAAGTTGCTTGCCATCCTCTTCCTCTTCACGCGACTCGAAGACGTCGGCCGGCGACACACCGTTGATGACCACTTGATCGCCAATCTCCTCGGGATACTGGACACGAGACACGATCGAGGAAGTAAGAATCGATTAATATAATCATTCTTAATTTTTATACTTTTTAGAAATAACATATCTGCAATACCTGTTAATAAAAACGTTGATTGAAATAAATTGAATGTTGGTTCGCCTACCAGAACGGCATCGTGATCCCTCTTGTTTTCCTCCACCAGATTCTGAGATGAGATGGTGCTGTGCGCGTCGTCACGTTTGGCCGCCTTCTTCTCTCTCTTCTTGCGCTTTGCCATTTCAGCTCTATTTTAAGAAGAAAAACCGCAATTGATCATCGAAATAATTTCCTATCATATCATATTTATTGCTACTGAAAAATCCACACCCACCTTTTACCACAAACTGCAACCTCATTCAAACTTCGCGCCTCACAATGCCCCTTAACGGCCTGTAGATGGCGACACTTGCACATGTTTGTTTATTAAATTCATAACTCATGAACGCAACAACCTAAAAACCTGAAATAAGCTGTGTTCACCGTATAATTTGAGGCTCTATATCCGGTGTAAATTTCATGGTGCTGCGTTTCGCTGTTAGTGAGCTAATTAACGGGGAAAAAAGATTTTTTTGTTTTATAATATTGAACTTACTGAGGATTAAATACAAGCTTGTACATCTTGCGACGGAAATATTCTCTGTTGGCGAAGTATAGTGGACCACCAAAGTGGATAATTTTGAGTCCTTTTAGTTCTTTTGGCTGGAATAAACAAATTTATTACTACATTTAAATTATTTCATTTATTATTATTTCATTTGTCATGAATTAATCGTAAAATGTCTTATTTCGCATTTCACAAGTCATCACGTTATTCGAGTTCATACCAGTTTGTATTTCTGTAAGTCCAGATACATGTCTGTTTGCGGAATATTTCCGAGCACTGTGGAATAAGGCCTGCAAAATTGAAAACAATAAAAAATTGATTTCATTAAAAATTAAAACTACTATCAATAACTTAAAAAAGCTAGCAATGCAATTGCATAACACATGTGCTATAATAGCGCTAAAAATCATAAAAAAATAACCTTTGCAATTTGTAGAGAAGCACAATCAATAAAAATCCGATTGCAACGAGTAGTCCGTAATCGACATCGAGTAGGACAACGGCAGTAAACGTCACCAACCAAATGACCTTTAAAAAACAATAAAATAAATTATTTTGAAAAGTACTAATTCGTGATCCAAAGGTTCCTTAATTCATAGTGAATTTTCGAAGACAAGTATACTGAATACACTTACCGCTTCTGATTTGGACACTTTCCAAGCCTTGGGAAGATCAGCGACCTGCCTCAGCATTCCTCTGAGCGCAACAACAATGATCCCGGATAGAACGCACTGAGTAAAACAATTATTTAAATTAGCGAATGGGTCTTCACAGGACGAATTACCAATTGATACAGAAGGAAGAAAACTGGAAAGACAACTTACGTTTGGAACGGGTTCAAAGAGCGGCGCGATGAACAGGAGAACGACTAAAATTAACGCGCTGGATACCAGACTGCAAACCTGAAACAAAATGAAATTCAGAAGATGCATAAAAAGTTATGGATGAGGCGGATGAAGGAAATAAAATCCAGGTTTCCAACTTCAAAGAATAAATTACTAGTGTCAACAATGTCAATAGGAGGTGTGAATCACCTGTGTCTTGGCACCAGACGCTTCCTGCACAGAACTCCTCGACAACGAGCCACAGCTTGGAAAGCAATGGAATAGCGATCCGAATAAATTGCCAGCGCCATAGGCAAGCATTTCCTGAATTAAAAATAACCGAAAAACAAATATTTAACCCTTGAGAAAATCAAATTGACACAGCAACAAAATGTATGGCTTAAAACGACGATAATGAAATAAGACGATTGAATCAATTCAACTACTGGGTTGTTTTACCTGGTTAGGATCAACGTCGTATCGGTGCTTCTTAGCATATATTTTTGCCAACGATATCGGGATACAATAGGAGATGATCGATATGGCAACACTGCCCACAACAAGATCGCCCATGAAGCTGAATTTTGGAATCGTGGGTGCTGGAATTCTGAAACAAGGAATAACCCAAATAAGAATCGATATTGTATTAGCATTATTTCGTATTTACTATATTCATTTTTCTTCGTATTTACTATATTCATTTTTCACTAACCCAGTGGGAATATCGCCTACAATGACAACCCCATAATTATCGTGCAGATTGAGATAGTACGAGGCGAGTGTCGTCGCTATTATCTAAAAAGAAATAAAATCCATCAGAAAAAAATAAATAGACGAAAAAAGTTTTGCTCTGAAAACAAAAATCTAACATCATTCACAAATTTTAAATTCATTTTATATCAAGATGATATTTAGAGATGAAATCAAATTGACGCACCACAAGTAACTCAATAGGTACTGGCATAATCATCTTCGACTTGTATCTCAGATTGATGCAATCGTTAACAATCAGCAGCGTCACGATGACGACAGCTGACAGAGCCAGCGTCACCAGATTTGTTTTCTCGATCTGCGAGAATATGTCGATGTAAGTCTGGAAATAATTTAAAAAATAAAAATAAAATAGTTATCGAATAAGGCGATCTAACTAAAAAGAGAGAGAGAGAGAGAGGATAGATTTACTTTATTCTATTCAATTATGCGCTAAAAATGTATGCTAATTTGTTTTGAAGTGTCAACGTCTTTCTCGAAGTGGTGTATGTTCAAAAAACAATCGCAACGGAAATGAGATAAAAAACGCAGCGGAAACAGACGTCACTTAAAAAACAAATTGCGCCCTCTGCCGAGCAGTCTCTTCAACTAGTCGCAAATTACAATTACAGAACGCGCTGGATCATAGACATCAATAGACTGAGTGGAGCAGAAGTCTATGTATTTGCGCAAAACATAAATCCACCAAAAAAAATAAAAAAAGATTTTATTCTTACGTAGATAATGGCGATTACTCCGCTGTAGTTGGGCACAGAAAGACCCAACAGAGATTTCACCTGACTGGTGAATACTTGAACGGCGGCCCCAGTAGTGAAACCGCTGACCAGAGTGTCGGACAGGTAAACGGCCAGTGCGCCCAACTGGAGAATGGACATGCCCACCTGCAGCGAGAAAAGGATAGCTAAGTTCGCGAAATGCTCGATTAAGAGTTCAATACTCCTCCGCATTCAGCCACTGGTGTGGCCATTTGGCAGACGGACAGTGTTGTTCATACCTGCAGCGCTCCCACCAAGAAAGCGATGGCGGCGGCCAGCTCCACCTTCAAGATGGTCAGATCGGAAGGACCGTCGTCCGGCGCCGACGTCGAGATGGACGGGAAGGGACTGGAGGAATCGGGATCGTAACCGGGTGTGGTCGAACTGGTGCCGAATGTGGTCGTGGTCTGGTCGATGTTGTACTTGGTGAGATAGCCGTTGATCACGTTGCCGGTCATCAGACTGACAACGGCAAAAGTACCTGATAAATTTTAATTAAAGTTGTAATTATTATTCAAATTTGTCTTAAAACAAACATTTGCTTTCAAATTATTTGCTAATTAAAATCTCTATAGTCAATCAGGCGAAGGGATTAAATCGCCACAAGACTAGAACTGTGACACTTAAAAAGCATAATTTTATTATTCAGAAATTGTTTTTTAAATTTTAAATTGGATTCGCGTTTTGAATTTATATAAGGGGTGTCCCAAAAGCCTCCATACACTGTAGTAATATGTTGAACTGATTTTCAAAGCATTATTCCTATGTATGGAGACTTTTATCGACACCCTGCCGACGAGTTCAAGGATTTCTTTTTTTTTTCTAAAAAAAATTTGACGATGGTTGATGGTGGATAATGGGGTGGTAATTGGCAGCGAGCACCGGTTCGAAGTTGTAAAATGTCTTTCACTAATCGATGCACCAGTTTTTAATCGACAGCACAGTTTTGTTGTATTCAACTGGGTCAGCAGGCCAGTTGGCCCGTGCAATATGGACGGATGACTGGTTGTGAGCGACGGCGCCGACGACGACGACGACGCCACTTGACATACAGACACACATCGATCAATTGGCGAGGCGGCAGCGATAGACAGATGGGAACGAAATGAATGTAGAGATCTGGAGCTGGGTGGTGGTGGGAGTGGTCGGGGAGACTCACCTAGGGACAGATGTTTGGATGTTCCCAACAGGAAATACACGATGACTGAGAAGAAGGACACGTAGAGACCGACCACGGGTGGCATGTCGGCCAACAGTGCGTACGCCATACCTGCGAATGGACGATCTCGATTTTCATTTCCCAACCATTACAATTTCCAATTTACAAATCCTAGAAGCTAATTTTTTTAAAATATTTTAATTTTATTTATTTTGTTTCTTAAAAATGTCAGCTTCCTCAAAACAGCAATGCCGCCCCCACATTGTCTCTTAACAATGAGTGGAATTAGTCAATTGCTCACCTTGCGGAATCTGCATGATGCCGACCGTGAGTCCACCGATAATGTCGGGGAAGGTGTTGGCCCGCACGTCGTACTTGGGCAGCCAATCCAGCACGGGAATCCGACGCTGGATCAGCCGCCAAGTGCTCAGCCAGTCGCACGAACACTTTGCCTTGATGAAGTCGCTGGTGCCCGTTTGAAGACCTGGTCAAGAAGGGGAAAAAACAGCGATTTCAGACAGTATTATTTTGGAGTCGGTTAAAATCATAGATCACTGTTGTCGTCACCAATCAATTTTCAACTGGATCGATTCCTCATATAATACCATATTTCAAGCTTTCTTTGTAATCCTGCGGAAACGTGTTGTAATTGTAAATGTGACCATATTTAGCCATTTTCAATCCTGGTAACAATTTTTCGCACGATGGTCAATCAATTTGTCAAAAACGCTGGCCTAATTGGCCACAATCGACACCGTCTCAACACTGCAACGCCACAACACTGCCAAAATCCATCGATAAATCCGTGATTGAACATGCAGGAATTGTTCAAGAAGCCGAGAGCATCCGATTTGTGTTGATTGGGGGAAATGTTGATCGCGGAATGTTGTTTGGGGAAATGCGGAGAAGCGACGTCGACCACGACACCAAGTGTTAACGAACGCTGAAACTGAATCTCGGATGCGCCTCGGGGCAAAGAGGAAGGTCGAGCAGGGCAACCTTTGACCATGGCTAGTATCACACCCCGGGGAGGCCTCCAGTTTTTCCGTGTGCGTGAGAACATTTTAGACTTTTCAGCACAACACATGATAATATCTCTCTTGATGTTCCGTGAAGTGGTTTGAGCTTCGTGAGGGGGATCAAAGGGTTGCGAATTCGTTCCCGTATCGGTTAACTTAACTGACATGTACGAAAGAAATTGTAGCTAAATCGCAACTTTCGTCTCTTGTACAGCGATGAGACTACATGTGACGTCACTTATCATGATTTTCGGTAATGATTAATTAATTGATTTATTAAAAAATTTCTTCACCAATACCAAGGCTGCATGACAATTGAATTACATTAAAAGGACTAACTTTTACGAAATCGATATTACGACATTTATATTTCTGAATTCCCAGGCCACGTCGAAGAAATGAGACACGAGCCGCCAGTACGGGACAGTCCCAGCCTCGACCTAGACCTTGTCAGATTGTTTAGGCGTTTTGCGTGATTCCAGTGTAAGGATGTTGCAACAAATTTTGGTGTTTTTCGTTTGTTTTGATTTTGTTATTCGAATGCGTGTTTGTGAAATTGTTCGCCGATCGAGCAAAGTTCTTTATTTGTCCACCCTCATCAGATTCTTTGGTTTTCCTCGCTGGTCAATCACGAGTTGAACAGCAGGCTGCAGACCGATATGGAGTTATTATTTATCTAGCTTCGAGCAGAGAGTGGGTACATCTGCTGTTTGACCTAGATACGAGATCGAGTCTACAGAAATGCGCACTAGATTATTTTAAATCAACAAGTGCGCGATCAGAACGAGTAGAAATCGAGTTTGGGAAAACAACGTTGACGACTATTTATTCGATGACGTTTACAGAGCTGTTTTCGAACACCAATTTTTCGACCACCCCACATTTCTCTAACAGTGTATGTCGTTACGGCTGATTTAATTCAATGCCCCACTTATCGAAAAAAAAGGTGCAATATCAATTTGGTAGATTGTAAAGATTGTAAATTTGAAAATCAATCAATTGTTGAGACTGTTAACCGATTTAAATTTAAAATGATAACTCGATTGAATAATCTTTATTTACCGAAAAACGATTTAAAAATAATTACTGAATATAAATTAAAATGATTTTAAAATTTAATAGCCAAAAAGAAAAATGTGAAACTAACCATGCAGGCTACTTTTTCAAAATAAAAAATTAGTGAATTGGAATGAGTCCTTGGATTTTAATTTGAGCGTCAGCAAATATTGAAATTATTTTCTAAAATTATGTTTTTAAAACCAAAATTTGTGAATCAGCAAATATTGAAATTATTTTAAAACCAAAAATAGTGGTGTACAGATAAAATATGGAAGATCTCAAGATCCGATCAGCAATGTTCTAAAACGAAGCACTGAAACACTTCCATCAGACTCGCGAAACTAATTACTCGGGCACATCAATTGTGTTGAAGGTCATATTAATTGTAGCGCAAAATTTCCTCAATTATTTTAAATTACATAAATTAAACCGGATCACTTCTACGAAATTGTTAATTGGAGGGTTCCGTACGAAGATTAGAACCTCAAACCATCATCAACGTGTCACGAGCGCATCATCACTGATTCGGTTTCGAAAGTCACGTACGACGGACTGGAATAGAGAGAGCGAGAAAGAGCACCTGACATTGTCCTTGACACACAACTGGCCATCCGTCAGAGCATTCTTACCCTTTTTAGGCGGTCGCTCCAGTTGGTAGAAGTCGTTGAAAGACTGCTGTCCGAGCACCGGTCGATCCATGGAGATCTTGAGGACGTCTTGAGGACGAGCGGCCGGTTTGCTGACATCGCCATTCTGCTGCAGGTGCTGGTGATCTACGTTGTTGTTGAGCGCCTTTTCGGCCGCTATAGGATCGCCACTGTCGAAGGCTGCAAACACAAGGGGAGAAAAACATACGTCAGCATACGGGAATCGAACCAGAGACCGCGTGGCTCCACAAGTCGCTCCAACCGACATGTCCTTCAATCCAGGTCGGAGCGTTGCCATGTGGTGGAGGAGGAAATGCCATCAGACAATGAGGGATTAATCTCAAGTACAACTTGCTAAAAAGGTCGCTTGAGGCGATTACTGGGGTGGAAACTTAACGCATCTCTGAACAAAGCAGTGAAGCAGTCGAACACGGGGGAGCTTTTGAAGGGGCTGCACCAAATATGAAGTGCACCTGAGAGGACAACTTCTGAATAATAGATTTAGGACACCTAATTTTCGAAGAAGCCATTATCTAATCTCGTTTCTAAACAAATATTTATCTAACAATTGCTTCGTCAGAAACATCTTCGATCATTTGTATAAGTATTGAATATGAAAGAAATAATAATTTGACAGAAAAATCGCAACAAATTTAATAATTACTACAAAAAAAAACAACGAATAAATTCTGTATCCATTACAATTGGATAATGACGACATGAAATA
>JAQGBY010004547.1:0-16381 GCA_034698785.1 Mycogona germanica | reverse complement strand
ATTCGCTAGAATACGTCGAATGGCAAATAAACACTACCATCACAGGCAAATACGGGCATGTCCCCTGAAAACGCCACAGTGAATGGACAAATCTATCATTGCTAAATAGAATGCTGTTTTCTCTGTGCAACCACCCGCCGCTCAGTGGCCATATGCTTGCGTGTCGTACTAAGGCACCTTCTCTTTGGTTTAAATGTGTTGGTCATGTGCTGATGCGTTGTTAATTTTGTCGTACTTCTAATTCTCATCCGCTTGTTTGCTCATGTTATAAAATTCACAGAGATACGGCACCTCTGTTAATTTTGTAAACTTTGTTTAAACCACTTTTTTTCCAATTCTAATAAAGATAAATTTTGCCCTTAAGGCCCGCAATAGGTTTTCATTGTTAATTAAAAATAAAATCAATTTTGCCAATCTTACAGGTTTGTCAGCTAATTTTATTTTTATTGGAAGTGTTGCATGTGTAAAATATTCTTTCATGTTCCACAGCATTAATATTATTACTTCAGAAACTAGATCCACACTTATCAACTTTAGATATATTGTTTCCACCAATAATCTACAGTGACTACAGTTAGTAAATAATTTTTATTTAGTAACTAAGCTACTGTAAAATCGTGTCCAAAGCTCACCACCCTTTGGCGCCTCTCTTTCTATTGGCCTCACCATTGTATAATCCGCACTCTCAAACTCTCTTCCCCTCGATTAGCCTCTCCTCTCATTTTTCTCTCTTCCCAGCCGCGGCCTACCAATAAAAATAATTTAAAAAAAATTCCCATTTCCCGTTCTGCATCCTATCTCGTCCTCGCTTTTCCCTTCTGTCTCTTCTATTATTGCGCCCTACTCTGCCTGCTCAGAAAGCTGCCGGTCGGGGGGGTTGTCAAGAATTAATCACGATAACTACAAGCGATTAACTACAACAATACAATTATTCATGAAAACAATTACATAATTAAAATGATTAAAAGTCAAAAGATCAACAGTCAGGACCCACACTTCCCCACAATAAAAAACGAGTAGTTTTGCAATTTCTCAAAAACATTCACCAATTAATTAAAATTTGTTGTATCTTCGTTGTATATTGTACTTTCAACTTCCGTCAGCCGATTCTATCCCTTGTGCGGGCTCAAGCCGCACCAAAAAAAGCCTGTGGTGGCGAGGGGTAGTGACCGTGGTGGTTCAGAACTATCCATTGCACTTTCAGTTGAACACCAGTCGGTTTGCAGATTTTGGGCATTCCTACAACTGTCAACATGCAGACCAGGTTCAATCCAAGAAAGCCTAATGCCTCCAGTAGCCTGACCTCTCGATATAACACATAAAATACTTTTAAAACCATCGATAGCAAAATTTGTGCTGTCGCCCACCCCTACTTGGGCTTTGTGACGATTTTCACCACTAATTAAGACACACAGTCTATTTCACCAGCATACTTCTGAAATTATTTGATTAGTTTGTCCCTCCCGTTTAGGGAAGGACGCCAAAAATTGGTCTATAGACTCATTGAGTTGCCCCCCTCCACGGAAATCTTTAGTAAAAGGCGAAAGATTTACCCGTAAGGTAATTGAAGGGAGGCCAGAGTACAAATTCGAAACACAGAAACCTCGAGTAGTCATGTGACGACATTGACCGACCGTCAGCGGTACACTCGATCAGTTAGCCGATTTCTAAAAATACAGGCGCCCATTTCAAGTCGTAATTTTGATGTACTCGCACTAATGGCTATGCTCTCCATTTAATAAATAAAACAAATTGAAGATTGAACAATGATTGAATCGTCAAACGTGAAATGACCCCGTAAACTAAATTGTATTCGAATTCCTCCCCCCCCCCGATAAAATAAATCGAGTTACCGCCAAATTTCGATTTAATTTGCTTCGTGCATTTTCGAGTTTTGCCTACTCGACCGTCGTCGTTTACTCCCGGAGTGTCCTGGGTTCATTCCTAGTTTTTTCCGCTTATAAGCCAAAGACGACAATTATCATCTTATATAGTAGTGCAGTTGGTTAAGCGACGGACTGTGGTTCGGCGGTCCCGGGTTCGATTCCCGGCGCGGGTTCTCGATTATTCGATCCCGAGGTACTGGTGAAAATGTGTCTCTCACATAGTGCCTAAGCACTGAGAGGGGCACAGAATCTTCCTGTTGTGACCCGTCACTTCAGTGAATTAAAAAATATATATATATATATTTGTTTTCTGCGGTACATAGTTAGTTTTTAAGGCGCTGCCTGTAATCTACTATGGTACAGTTAACGGTATATTATTTACTATAAATCGAACCCTGTTTGGTTAACAATTCAAAATTAAACAGTTCCTTTTAAAGGGAAGCCCATTTAACATCGAACCAAACGAGTGTAATCAAGTAAAATATTTCAGTAGTTACATTATTCAGAAGAAAAAACATTTGTACAGGGCGTTTGAGAAGTCCTGCAGTGTAGAAAAACGGCTTATTTAAAAAAATCATTAAATTAGGAAATTTATTCTCCCTTATTCCGTAAAACTAGAACCTATAGAACTTTGAAAAACATTTCAAACCCACGTGCAAACCAAGCTTTAGGCTTGTAGTCAAAATAGGCCTTAATTTTGCTTTTAACGTCTGCGGGGTCTGAAAAAAAAATGTTCTCAGCAGTTCGCTTTTCATATTTCTGAAAAGGTCAAAGTCCGATGGTGCCAGGTCAGGCGAATAAGGCGGTTGGGAAAGCACATTCCATCAAAGCTGGGCTAATTTCGCTTGCGTCTTTTTTTTGGATTTGTGAGCTAAACAATTGTCCTGCAGGAAAATGACCTTGGACGACTTTCCTTTAGGTATTTTCTGCCGGACTTCTACCAAGTCGATGTAATACTCGCTGTTGATTGATTTCTCAGTTTTGTAAAGAATTTGAACCCAGTTTAAGCATTTTTATTAGTAATTTATAATTAATTTTATTATTATTTATAATGCAAAACACGAAGACAACAAACCGTTTGAAAATTAAATTAATTAAATGGTTACAGAAGAATGACAATGCAAAAAAAAAATACAATACCTAAACAGATAAATGTACGGCGTAATACTCTGTATTACATCAATAACAAGATTTGCCGATAATGTCCACAAAAAACAAACAATTTCTCTGTTTCTCATGATTCCATCACAACACACAAATGTGCATGTGTCAATCCTTTAAAATTTCCACTTCCTCGATTGACAACTGAATATAGTGAATGGCAATAAAAAGGGGCGAATCATGCAGAGTCGGATATCTGGATAACAAACAAAAAATGTCTATAAAGTTAGTTGTGAGATTGATTTGATGGATAGGTAGCACGATGATCTGACAGACACTGTACCTGTCGTGCTACTTAGTTATGACACTGAATGCGTTTGAGGTTTGTTGCTTAAATGATAGTCTTGCATTTTTTCAATTTTTTAATTTCATATACCGGACGAAAATCAGACGAAACAGAGTCGGCGAGAAACTCTCAAATACAATAATAGAACAACCCCCATTTTTATTGAATATAACACTGATGTTCTTCCTATGTTTGTTTTTCATAGATGATCTATTATGATAAATTAAATGTGATGGCTCCAGCAGTCCAGTGGGGTGCCCTTCAGAATGTTATTTTTTGTACAGAGACGTCCAAAAACTATATGATCGTGCCAATTAATACGTGTATGCAATTAGGAGATACAGATGTATGTTGAAGGCAAACAAATAAAAGGTATCACCTCTTTTGTGTAAGTATTTTTTATGAAATCAGTCTCACACCAAACCAAGTCTTCTTTCTTTGCCCAAATCTGCAGGACAATAATAATTCTGATTTCGGTCTAACCAGAATAAAACTAACTAGCAAGCTGTCCGCGCGTCATCGAATCGCTATCGACTTTTACTTGCCAAGATTCTCGACAAGTCTGGTACAAGCAATCAGCCAGGAACCAGGGACCAGGGTCATTCAGTTAGTTCATCTAAAGATGTGTATACCTGAGCAAGAGAACATATATGAATGAGCAATGGGCGAAGAGATTTCAGAATGGAAAATGATCAGCAAATTGGATTACAGAAAGACAACTGCATCCGAATTGCATTAAATCCGAAATACATCCGTTGATTGCAAATGACGGCGGATTCTCAGATTTTGCTCACTGCATTCGAAATTGCAGTTCGATTACTGAGAACAAATTGACATAGTTTACCAACATACACTGGTGGTAACCAAGCACAATAGACTGTTTACTCTCACGAAAGGGTTTACTATATACTGTTGAGCCATAACTGTAAAATACATCATCACATAGATAGCAAAGAGTGACGTTTTGCGCATTAAGTTGTCCAACAAACATTCATCTTTTAATAGGAAATTCCTTAAGAAATTGTTTGTAAAAGATGAAAATTAAACCAAACAAGACACAGCCGTGAAAAAAATCGACGAGTTGGGCGAGGCTCCATAAATAAAATATAATAAACTGTTTTTTTGTTTTATTTAGTTTGTTATATTTTAGGTTTAGGTCCTTTTAAATGTTTTGGGCAGTAAATGGGTCAATTCTTTTTCAACGATGGAAGAAGCTAAGTCAAAAATTGTATGCTTTATAAATTTGAATTTCAATTGTTTTTCTATGGAGTCACGTCAGCTCGTCCTCCGTTATTTAATTTTTATTCAGCATGACGATTTGATTAAATTGAAGTAAAACTAAATATGTAAATTTTTCAAAAACCATACAGTATCTTAATCTGCACATGTCTAAACATGTGGATAATGGAAAGGGAACCTAACACGGGGAAAATTGTATTACAAAGCCAGGTACGTTCTTGCATGCATCTATTGCAACATTTTACTAATGTCCGGACAACTTTTTTCACAAATCGATAAAAACATGTTTTCTTTCAAAAATAGCAAATGCATGTATGATCAAGAAAAATCACAAAAAAGCAAAACGTTAATGAAATTGACAACTATTTAAAAAGAAACGAATCAAATTTTATAGAATAACATTTTTATATTAACAAAACATACGTTCAAGACAAGAAAAAATATGGGTTTAAAAATAATCTCATAGCAATATTAAAAAAAATTGGCACACACACAAAATTTAACAAAAATGATTAAAAACATCGAAAGAGGTTCAATTAAGTCTGCGACATAATAAGAAAGGGACGTCTGGATTATTTAATATTATATTGTCAGTTAATGAAATACGGTACTTTCAATTTGTGATGCTAATTAAAATTTGGCGAAGGCGGAATTTTTTTTCATGCGAGATTTTCTATCCTGAAATTGCATTCGAAGCACATGTCAAACGAGTTGTTGGGAGAACTTTTTCATGAACCACAGCAGGAGGTCGGCTAAAATAAAATTTCCAATCGCACAAGTCAGGCCACTATTTCGAATACTTGTTTTTTAAGACAAACAGATTGGAAACGGCAACCTTTGAGATAAAACTATAATGTTATCTGTGAAATTAAAGATAGGCTCTATAAAAATCCAGGCACGTCTCAAGCGATGAAGAAACATAAAGTATGGTGCAATGCAAGCAAGTGAACGTAATATTTCAAAATAAAACATTATTTTAAAGACCATTGATCGATAAATGAAATATGAAAACATCTGAAATAAACAATTTTTTTTAAATAAACATCATGCGGATATTTTGGTGCCTTTAAAAATAAAAATAAAAACACATATTAAATGAGCTGCATTTCCCCTCCAAAATCCAAAATTGGGTGTCCTCATGAATTATCACTGATTTGTGCGATGCATTTTACAAGAAAAGTAACAGAGATAAACTCATACGAACGACACAAATATACAGATTGGCAGATTATGTTAAAAAAAGGGAATTGGAAAACGTTTGTTACACATATAGTAGTTACATACAGGCAGATACAGGCATACCCCTTAAATCCGCCACAGCATGGGAAGAAGATCGTCTGGGGTTTATATTCATAAAAATGGGGGTTGTGTTCGGGACAGACAGTTTGTTACACATGATGGTAATTACATGATGGAGTGCCTTCGTCTACGTGCAACTCCGTGACCTCAGATTTGTGATTTTGTGTTTAAACAGAATAGATATTTAAATTGTAACGCGTTTGAAAAAAACTATAAACACATGAAAAAACCAATGTTTGACCAATCAAATATTTGAAAAACATTTCGCCGACATAATGGGGGGACTTTTGAGCGAAGCCGTGTCATTTCACTGACTGGACGTTATGACTTGGGCAAAGGGTCAGGGTTAAATTTGTAAATTTGGATAAGTTGATTCGCCATTTTCGATCGAGAAGATAGTGTGACGGAGATATTGGCAATATTGGTATGGGAGTCGTTGGAAGATCGAGAAAATAGATTAGTTTAGACCTGCTGCTCAGAATTCTGAAGGGGGATTGTAATGTTGAGATCGGGGACTCTGGATGTGCCCAGCTCCTAATAGAAGTAGAAGAAAGGGCCACAGTAGAATGGTGAACGAGCTTCAATGTACATCTGTGTCATATTTTGGCTCCAATTTCCCAAGAGTGTGTAGACAGTAGAATGGCATGACTGAGTTTCAAATCCAGAGCCTTTTAAAATAAATCCATTTCTGTCCCCAACTTCTCTTTCGACCCCCGGCATAGGCCTCTCTCTTGGGGATGCTTGCGGGTAAAATTTGTAATTGCATCAATCTTCCTAGATGGCGGTCGCCGTGGACTAGTTCAAAAGAATTTTCCACGGCCCCAACAAACCATGTAAAACTTACAATTTTATTTTACATGTAAATTAAACAGGTTTTCAACATCCAAAAAAAAAACCGCTGATATTTAGTATATCGCAAATTAAAAAAAACTCTACCAGCGATTCAACTGTACATTGTGATATAACTTTCTCACCATCATCTGCCATGATAGTGACTTCCGGTAGCGCCGCTGGGCAACGTGGAACTTAAATGAGCAATTACAATGAGCTGTCAATGACAAACAAATAATACTATAGACAGGCAATATCAATAACCGTCGGTTGCAATAGAAAAACGAACGCATTGGTTTAAATTAAAATAAAGTGTTTAGCACTTTTGTAATGCTTTCGCTGCCAGGTGAATTGACCACTGAATTTTACATTTCTCCAGTTGGTACTATTGTGCCATGCCAAGGATTCAGTGTGAAGCACACAAGTTCTGGATAGGCACACTGCGCCTTGCAAAAAAAGTGGTCACAGGGGTCATGCTGGAGAGGTCGTGGGCACAAATTGAATATCACATTCTCTGTACCACAAAAAGGGCACCCATATTTTGCAACACACAGCCCTACATGCTGATGTCACTCTTATTATTCGATCAGTGAGAATTCATGTGGGCATCCTGTACTTTGAAAACATCAGAAGTAAAGGTATAAAAGGTAAATATGGCACATCAACACAAGTAATGCAGACATTTTGATATCACGGTAAAGCACATACTTTGCACAGGTGGTAGGTGTTACAGAAGTGAGCATACATGGGTATAAAAACTGTTTAAAAAATGCTTGGTCATTCATAATCCACTAGTGAGTAGTCTACCTGGCCTCCAGGTCAGGTGGCAGTGCATCGATGGGCACCTTGGGTGGTTTAGGCAAGATCTTGCACATCTTCATATAAGAGAGGAACTGGTAGGGAATCTCGGCTAACACAGCTTTGGCCAATTTGGCTTTTCCCAGTGGTTCAGCATCACGCTCGAAATCTCGGAAGGGAACGAACTGTCAATTTCAAAACAAAAGACAAGGATATTACTTTTAACTCATTCCAATGGATTGTCGAGTCAAATGTGTTTCCCGGTTGACCTTATGATTAGCGAGTTTGACTACTGATTGAAGAATTGTGGGTCAACTCATAAAAAGCTCGCCACAGCCAATGGGATTGTTTACGCAGATCTCTACTCCAAACTTGTATTCAGAGATTTGGGTTCGAATTACAACGCGGTGGAAATTATTTTCAAATTAAGGGTTAATAAAGAAAGAAAGAAAATGAAAGGAAAGATAATTTTTTTAAACGGTTTGCACCAAATTAACCGTTTTATTTAAAAATTTAGTTAACCATGGGTTCAGTAAATATGCAAAATTGATGCCATAACAAAGCAGTCTCAAATTACAATTAAATGTACCTAGCTCAGTGTACTTCAAATTGTCAAAGGTTATCCCAATTGTTCAGGTAATACTCAATTTTCCAAAAAATAAATAACACCACCAAGTTGGTGTATGAACGGACCATAAATTACAACGAATGAATCAGAAATGAAGTATGTGTGTTTCAGCCAGTGTCACTATACTCAGTGCTGAATCAGCTTAATTGGTGGAACCAGAGACTTGAAATATCACTTAATTTAACACGAGGGAGACGTTTTAGGTACGAAAAATAGATTTAATTACGGAGAACGTTATACACACGTTGTACGTTGCCGGTTACGAGTAAAGAAGTGACGCTACACAAACATGCAAGTGAATACGAACAGTCAAGCAGTCATAAAACAAGTTACCGACAAGCGCAAGAGGGGAGAGAACAACATTCCACAGCGTGGCTAGTATAGAGGGGGAGAGTGGATATTCCACAGCATCGTCGCCAGTATAGGGGGAGAGTGGACGGCAGCTGACTGGGTTACATCCTGTGTAGAGGGGGAAAGGAAAGGGACTCGCACACATATAGAAACTCAGTGTTGGCTAATGCGTATTTCCAACAGAGACAATTAAAACTGATTTCTGGGGGAAATGTGGAAGTGTCCTCAACTACAGTGGAATCTGTTTTTGGCAATCGGCCTTAGTGAGTTGTTTTTCTGCAGTTTCATCATGAAGGTCCTGGTTTGCTTCACAGATTTACCTCTCAAATGTTGATAAGCCCCACCATGTCACATGCGAGTGACATGTTGATTGTGGTTTTGGGCCAGAGGAGATCAACTAGCATATTTACACACCTTTTCACATTGGGATCTGAACCCTGGGAAACCGTTGCCCCACCAAATCTGTCTCAATTAGTCAACAAAGTGCAATAATAATGTAAAAGAAAAATGCAGATTAACTGAAGCAAGCAGATTTTTCATGTGGTATTTCTTACTTGAACAATATCCCGAGTAGCGATTTTGCCTCGACTGGAAATACGAACAACGTCGCCGTCCAATTCGTCCATTGCTGAAAACAAAAAATAAATAACCAAATTAGAATTGTCACCACTTAATATCAAATAATTTTGTTTTCAGATACCACTGAGAATGACACCGTTTTAACAACAACCATTAACCTTAGTCAAGCCAACCGAGCTCCCAACTAAAAATGAAGTAACCATTGTGAGACATTTTATTAAGCGAGTTTCACAGGTATAAGAATGCTTTTAAATTCGAGAAGGGGTGTTGGAAGTTTGAATCATATTTCTCCCATGTTGGAGCATCTGGCAGCATCGTATTTTCCTTATTTCATGTGCAAATTCAAAATGGATGGCTTGTTTTGTAATAGGAAAAACTGTCATGAATACCGACTAATGTTAACCAACTAATGTTACTTTAGTTTCAATTTTTATCAAAAAATAAACAAGTCAAATTACAAACAACCTCCCCATGACTAGCAAACTTACCACTAAAATCGGCTGCTCCCACACCAACGATAATGATAGAAAGTGGAAGCGTTGAAGCCTAAGTAAAATAAATGAAATAAAAATAACCTGTTACCATTGTATTTAAACAGCAGGATTCAACAGCAAAATGAATCTTCAACTTCACCAAAATTTGTTCAGTATACTTGAGAATTACTTTTCCAGAAATGTGGACATTTCTTTTATTTTTTATGATTCACTGAAATTCACTGACTTATACAACTTGTAAATATGCCTAATGACCTATAATTTATAATATTAAGTAAGTTAGCTGTTAATTGGCAACATTTTTGCATCAAAAGTGGTGTACCACGTTGGTCAGGTCAAGCAAGGTAGCAGGTGCGAGAGTGATTTTCAGGTGTGGAACCTCCGTGCACTGGGTGCACCATGGCCACCATGAGGTGACGAGGGTGGTACTGGGCCAAACCCAGGATTCACCTGATCATGGATTTGCTAGGCATAATAAATTTCTGAATAAAATTTTTGAATAAAACAACTAGTCACAGTATTTTGCTTTGGATCAGATTGCTGTCTTATAATCTTATAATTATAATAATTATAGATCATGAAAAATAGTCCGCCACTTAAATCAAAATCAAACTATGAGCCAACTACAAAACGCTTTGGCAGTTCCTTTTGCTGTCTGGTGAGTCAAAGTCAGATTTTGATTGAAGCGGAACCTTAAATACATCATACATGCCTCAACAATTGCCGACTTTGTCTGTTCCATGTCAGTGATAATACCGTCGGTGATGATCAGGAGAATGAAATACTGAGAACCGTCACGAATCGCTGCTGCAAATCTGGACACGAATACAATATTTTAAAAAAGAATTACAGGGTGTTAACACACCTCAACAAGAGCAAAAACATTTCTATCAAATGTACTTCATGAATTACAATATGCATCCAGAATATTTTAAAACCAATCTTTGGATTAGTGATAGCTTTCACAGCCAAAAACAAATAACACAAAAACGAACTTCTTAATAACTACAAGGTCTAATTGCTTCCATTCTTTCCTTTCAACAAAGTAATTATTTTCAATATAGGTATAATTTACCGCGCAACGTGATTGATGACCGGTGAGAAGTTGGTCGGTCCATAGAGTTGGACACGTGAAATGCACTGTTGGTAAGCAGCCACAGCACCCTCCACACCAAACACGTAAGGATCAGAAGGCGAACCATTCTGATTTATAGAGAAAAAATAAACATGGTGCAGGGCTGATTAAAAAAATATCCATTTCCTAGAAATGATATCATGGGAATGAAATCGCAAATTTTTTTTTTTAAATATGGAACACCTGTTGATTAGACTTTTACAAAACCCCATCGGTATCTTTCTCCAAACGCGAGTATCCCGAGAAGGACTGGTCATTAAAAGGGTTTCAACAACTAGTGTGTGAAATTGATTCAATGATATCATGTTGATTAAGGGGAACCAAGATAACTAACCTCGTTGGACTTACTGATATTCGAATTTGTGTAGTTACATTTTCATTTTTCAAATAATTTAATTTCTACAATAACTTCATTACTACTCGTGTATGCATAAGTAGTATTTGAATCTTGGAACTTGAAAGAGGATACAGTTTTCTTAATTATTCCCAAATTTCATAATAAACGGAATAATTTTAACATTCTTATTAAAAGGGGTCCATAGTTTCAGATTCACCCTGTATCATAATAATCTAATCATAAAATCGAAAAAAAAATCCAAAATGACCCAAGATTTTAAGGAGATAATTTCATGTTAATCATTTTTAATGTTATTTATTGAAATTTATTGATTTAATTATTGATTCATTTTTTGAATTAATGTTATTTATTGAAAATTGTCCATTAAAAGTGTCCACCGTGCGTACAATCACAAATGTATACCGCAAACCTCAAGTATACAAAACCAAAGTGCAAAATGAATAAGTACAAAAAATAACGGTTCAGAACGATAAAAATTCTTTCAGCGAGTTTCGCGTTTCGCCAAGGATCAAAAATCCCAGAATTTTCCTGTAAGAGCAACCGTTGGCAAAATGAAAATAAATCACTTACGACAAAAAACTCATGGGAAACTCTGCCCTCAGGCGGTAACCTTGCACCGAATCCCAAAACCGGAAACATTTTGTCACTAAAAAATACGTAAAAAAATGTAAAGCCTTTGAAATTTTTGTTTGCAAACACATAACTGGCAAATCCTGGTAAGCGCATAATATTTTAAAAAAATCAGTGTGGTGTTCCCAGGAACAGCACCGAACAAAAGAACGGGGCGTCAAGAGCTCCTACGATATTATCGAAGGCCCATTTTGCCAAAATATCAAGAACAATTCCCGCATGTACACTCACCTATCGTAGTCTTGCACAATTTCGCCGACCGAACGCAGAGCTCTGGCGTAGGGATTGGGAAAATGAGCGTTCATGTAATGCAACGAGGTGGGCAGTTGAGGATCGCCATTGGAGGCTGTGAAGTCTATGGCAATCGAGCAGTTCAATTCGGTTCTGGAAGAATAAACAAAATCATATATCGAAAACCATCGATCACCTTGTGATCCTTGTGACCGAATCGAATATTGTAGCAAATTTTTCTTTAGGAATATTTCCACCCAAACCGGAGCTCGAAATCAGAAACTCAAAACACAATTCTGAGTATATTAAATTTTAATATATAAAAATTAAAATTTACAATTTATTCCACCCATACGGAGATTTGAATCTTGAAGCTTCGCTCAGTCGATTTCTGGCAAGATACCTTTAATCAGTCAGCCGTACGTGTCTTGTGATTGACACTTAACCCTTTAACCGGCCAAGACGACTATAAGCGTTCACACCAATCCGCATATCACCGGCAATGACGACATAACGCATTTTCACTTTTCAAAAAAATCGTGGCAAAAATCAACCAATCACAGAGAAATGCAAAGCACATGATTGGATAGAGCGAAAAATTAATTGGCCGGTTAAAGAATGGGTTAAGCTCAGCTACGAATCAAGATCAAATGGGATCATTTTGAGGGCACGTAACGCCGCCGAATTTTAAGTAGTCGTACTGAGTGAAAGACTGTCCAAGGATTATATGTTTGATCCTGTTCTTTCTGCTATAAACAGAACATAAATGACTAAATACGAAAGTCGATGTAAAAAAATCCGATCGAAATGCAGGAAGACTGAACGCGTCAGTGTTAACACGCCTATATCATTACGACCACACTGATTAGTGATTACAATGTTGTCTTTCAATCAAAAATAAAAACGAGTACGTGTGTCTTTATAGTAGGGGGATATGATACTGTCAACCAGTTATATATCAACAGACGAAAACGTGACATCCAGTTGAGGTCAATCAACCGAACGCGCTCCGATTGACCCTTTTTTCACATGTGGTGGATCTGGTCTCGATACACTCTCTGGGGGCGGGTCTGCGATTTGATGATGTGCCGTCATTTTCTGGGTATAGGCCGCGGACAGAGAACGGAATAACCTAATAATTTAAGTTAAGGCACCATTACCATGACCTTATCACACGTGACGAATCTACAACTAAAGTGTTGTAACGTATTTTATGATTCACACGAAAAACAAAATTAAAAGAAATACCTAAAGACCATTTCTTCACATGAAATCTGGGGGGAAAAGTTCAAAGAACTTTTGCCCATTTTCGTTGTGGGTCTCTGGAGGCTACATACTTTTCGCTCGTAGGGGTCTCCCACATTTAAAAAAATGTTTACCTATCTCAGTCACGAACATTTGGTCCACCCCTCATACGCCCAACCCGGTCAATTACCCCACTCGAAATGCATCCACTCTACACTGCACCTGCGAGTAGAGGTGGGTTATTTCTATCCCCCTCTTCTCCCCTATCTTCTTCCATCATACTTGATCTGAATGTTAGGAAGGTAATTTTTTGTGGGAGAGAGAAAGTGAGACAAAAAAATATGCAGTGCAGACGTGCTCATCACCGATGCTGTCTGTGTTGTGGACACCTTGAATTGGCAACTCACTTATACAGGTATCCATCAAATGTTATCCCTGTCCACTATTTCAATTATCCTAAAGTTAAACGGTTCGAACTTTAGGAATCGGAATTGTTCGTTTCTTTGACTTAACGAGTCATCCGTACTCCTTTAGTTCTAAATCTACATATGTCGAACACGATCGTGGACCTCCTTAAAGCGGCGTTTACACAGGAAAAGATCGGCTCCTAAGGAGCCAGTCGCGGGAGATTGAAGCGTGCCCCGCTCCACAGCGATCAATGGTCCTCAGATCATTTCATTCCCCATGAAAATATTTCTCAGTAGAAGCGCTGATGGATGAAGAATTGGCGCCAAATATGAGCGCTCTTTCTGTTGTGCCATTGTTGGTCATGCTAGTTCTAGAGCGGAGCGGAGCCGTGAGTGAGCGCACAGAGAGCGCTCAGTAAACGGGATTCCATGCGAATAGGAACATTTCTATTCGTGATGGGAGCGACAAAGACTCCTAGAAGCCGCTCTTGGAAGCTGCGATTTTTCGGTTTACACCTAAAAACATCATCAACATGCGATTTTTCACGCTCGTGAGACATCATGAGAGAATCAGCTCATTAGGAGCCGATCTTCGGTGTAAACTCCGCGTACACAATATCGTTTTTAAATTTTTTTTTGAAACAATCTTTTCTCGACTAAGGTAAGAAAATGACATTAAAAAAATAGAGACTTCATTTTATGATGTTATGGTGACTCTAAATTAGTTTTGGTCAAATTCATGTTGAGTCGTAAGGACGTCTTGTGTCCATATTCCGCTGTGCTCCATCAACGTAATTGTTCTGGATCAACGAAGCGCTGAGAATTGTCTTTGAGACTGTCATTTACCGGGTCACAGTGATATCATAAACTCATTCCAAATGAGGGAATTGTAGACACGAACCAACATTGCGTGCAACCATAAAAACATGTTTCCTGAAAATTGGCGTCATATGCCAATGGGTCACCAAAGATTAAAAATGATTTACAGTGTACACGGTAAAACGTAAATAAACGGTATCCCATACTCAAAAATCATTAACTCGGACAAGACTAGAGTCACAAATGTAGTTACCGTTCAGATTGCTGCTAATCTAGCTGCTTGCCCTTTTGAACAGAACGTTCTATCAAAAGAACTAATTTGAACTGTCTGATCCCTATAGGACCTCTTAAGACCAAAATCCATTTCGGAACTTCCGAAAAACCAATTCCGATTTTCCTTTGAAGTTGTTCTTAATGAATGTTTGTTAAGGGGGTGCACCGGTGATTTAACACCTAAACCCCCCAGAGGGTGACCAGGAAATTCTACCTAATCTAGGCTACCTTGGAAAGGGGTCTTAACGTCCCGATATCGTACAGGTACTTGAAGTTGTTCTAACTCATTAAAAACGAACGAAGAGGACAAACTCTTGAATACGATATGAAATTTTAAAATAATAAATATCCAGTATTTTCGTCATCAATTTCGAAACTTCTTAATTTCTGCTATTAACGTTATTTGGAGATATTAATCCTGACAGTTTAAAATTGTCATCCAAAATTTTTCTTCGACTGTTATTATTGTTTTTGAATAAGTTTTCAGCGTGTGAGGGATAATTTTCTTTGTTGTTGGCTTTCTTTTAATATGGATCTGGGGGGTCTGAAGAGGTGATACATATTGGGAAATGTCAAGTTACATCCTGTATGAATATTTGATATAATGATGTCGCATTAACGCTCAAAATCCATTCATGAATTAATCATCGTCGTTCGTGAGCTTCCGCGCCGGTTCGGAGACATTATCAATACTTCGATCCTGATGGAACCAGTTTGTCTTTCGCGAATAGAACGATTCAAGGTATGTACATGTCTCCCGTGTGTACATGTACAAGTACATGTAGCCGTTTGCAGAACTTCGTACAGCGACAAATCTGAGCACGATATTTGCTTTTGTCATTCACCCAACGAAGACTATATTCTCAAAGAAGTCAGAAGGTCTAGAGTGCATCTTTGTTAACATTGAGAACCGTCAACAAAATTATGCTCCTCGCCACGTCACCTCTCCTAAGTTTTTGGGACGGCTTCGCCCTCGGAATTCGAAACTATCGATAGTTCACTATGTGGAAGAGTGTTTATCGGTATTCCTCAAGTTCACAATCATCTTTACTTTTGTGACGTCATTAACCACACTAACTTTTTACCCAACCTCATTCAAACTTCAGTCTCTCACTTCCGCTGCGACCGCGGATACCATTTCCTCTCATGATGCATCATGTGACCAATCCCTACGTCCGTAAGGTCTGTGATTTTTTAATATTGAATTCATATCTCGTGAACGCAACAACACAAATACGTGTAATAAGTTGCGTTCACCGCTGAATATGCGGCAATGCATCCAATGTAAATTTCAAGGCGCTGCGTTAATTTATGCCGTTGGTGAGCTCTCGGTATTCCTCAAGTTCACAATCATCTTTACTTTTGTGACGTCATTAACCACACTAACCTTTTACCCAACCTCATTCAAAACTTCAGTCGCTCACTTCCGCTGCGACCGCGGATACCATTTCCTCTCATGGTGCATCATGTGACCAATCCCGACGTCCGTACGTACTGTGAAATTTTGTTTTATTGAATTCATATCTCGTGAACGCAGCAACACAAAGACGTGCAATAAGTTGCGGCAATGCATCCAATGTAAATTTTAAGGCGTTGCGTTATGCTGTTGGTGAGCTCTCGAATCGTAAACAGAAAAGATCAACCAGCTTAATAAAAGCGGCCCGTTTTTTTATCCCCAAGTGTCGAGATCGATGAACTTTTTTTTGTGAACCGCCTCCTGACAAAATGACC